>QEOT01005148.1:110906-137196 GCA_003123785.1 Pterocarya stenoptera | reverse complement strand
GTCTTGTAATAATTGATGCACCCTGCTCAATACTGATTTAGGATCAATTGAGATGTTTTTAAAGATAAATTTATTCCTTCTCCACCACAAATTCCAAAAGATTAGAGACAGTTCTTCCATCTCTTTCTTTTGCAGCTTACTAAACATATATTCTATTAGTTCCTTTAGACTCTTACATGATGCCTTGCTTTTTTGAATCTTCGTTGAGCATTGTCCCAGAATATCATTTCCAATATATTCTTCTCGTACAAGTTGACCTTAGTAGGCAAAATGTTGAGGCAAGCTCTCCACAAGAAATTCTTTGTAGCAGGAGGGATGTCTAGTTTCCATATTCTGGTCCAGTCTTCACTATTATTGGAGTAATGTGAACTTTGGCCTTTTTTTTTTTTGTTGAAGCTCTCATTGTAGATAATAAGCACTCCTAACAGTAAATATTTCATTTTCTGTGCTTCTCCACATCAGTTTGTCTGGCGTGTTGTAATGGCTAATAGGAATCTGATATATTATTTTAGCATCTTCCTTAGAAAATACTACTCTTATCAGATCATGGTTCCATTCCATTGTTTCTTCATTGATTAGTGACTCTACAATTGCTTTTGTCCCTAGTGTATTCAATCCACTTTGAGGTTTGAAAGTAGCTGGTTTTGGCAACCATTTATCTGACCATATTCTAACTGACTGTCCATTCCCAATCCTCCATATAGTCCCTTCTTGAAGTAAGGATCTAGCATATAAGATGGAGAGCTACCCAACTTAGCATGAAAATATTCAGTATTGGGAAAAATATTTGTGGTGTAGCACTTGTGAAACTAGAGAATTACGATGTTGAATCAATCTCTATTCTTGTTTTGCTAACAAAGCAAGGTGAAAATTTTCAAAATCTCTAAATCACAAACCCCCTTCAGTCTTAGATTTACTCATTTATTTCCAATTTGTTGAGGGAAAATTAGTTGATTGGCATATTCGTGTGAAAACCTATATAAAATTGTGTTGTAACTAGTGTTGATGCATTGTCACATGAAAAGAATTGAAGTGTGCTCAACACAGCTCGAGCAGACCCAACTGGTGCTCGAGCGAACTCAGGCAGAGTGCCCCGCTCGACTCACTACTCGACTGGCACTCGAGCGAACTCAGGCAAAGTGCTCAACTCGACTCACCGCTTGAGCGAACTCAGGCAGAGTGCCTAGCTTGACTCACCGATCGACTGGTGCTCGAGCGAACTTAGGCAGAGTCCACCGCTCGATGGCCGCTCGATGTGCCGCTCGAGCAAAGATCTGAAAGTTAACATGCACTCAACTCACGCTCGATACTTCGCTCGAGCCAATGTTCCAAAAACTCAAATCTCAGTATTTTAAGCGTCGTGGACCTCTGGGACTATAAATAGAACATTATGTTCTATTCTTTGTGTGGAGAAAATAGAGCAAAAACCCTAGTTGCTTCCAAGAGCCATTGAGAGATACTTCTCCCCACATTGTGAATCTCTCTTGGACAATCACATCTCCACCACACCACACTCAAGACCAAACTTTTACAATTCCATCGAAGTGGACATATTTTATTGGCCGGAAGGTTTCCGAAGTTGCTGTTGATGCAAAGATCGAGAGGTTCTCGAGGGATGCTATAGAAAGGTCGGAGTTCTGGCACTACATGCGTGTAGATATCGAGTGGGTCACTCGTGGTGTTGCAGATCAAGTTTAGGAACTTCAAAGGTTTTTTAAGTGTCACTAAATTGGTTGTAACAACTAAAGTTTCTATAGTGGACTTGAGGTGGTGTCTCACACCCGGAGTGGTTTTGGATTTTGAAGAGGTTCTTCAAATGAGTTTCCACTCCGTGAACAAATCTCTGTGTTGATTATCTGTGTTATTGGTTTATTTGTTTATTTGCTTGCTTGTCAATCTTTTTTGTTAAATCAGAAAAATCGATCTACACCTATTCACCCCCCTCTAGGTGTTGTATTGGTAGAACCACTACCTTTTCACAATCCATACAACTAAGCTTTCTTTCCTAATTTATTTGACCCCGCCAGTATCATTTCATCAATTTGTTAAGGTCTTCCGGCAATCCTTTAGGTAGTTTAAAAAGTCTCATAGAGTAAGTAGGTAAAGCTTGAATCATTGATTTGAGCAATATCTCTTTGCCTGCCTTTGATAGAAACTTCATTTTCCAGTTGTTAATTCTTCCTTTGACTTTGTCAAGAATGCTGTTGAAAGCCTTTGTTCTGGATCTTCCAATCAAAACTGGTAGTCCCAAATATTTCTCATAAGAATTTGTTGCTCTTATCCCTGCAATACTGAGTATGTTGTTTCTTGTATAATCTCTTGTATTCTTGCTGAAAAATAAGGAGGATTTTTCTTTGTTCAACATTTGACCTGATGACGTTTCATATTGGCCTATCAAATGAAGCACCTAACTCCATTCTAAAGAAGAAGCTTAACAAAATAACAAGCTATCATCTGTAAAAAACAGATGATTTATTGTTAGTTGTCATCTTGCCATTGGAAAGCCCAAAATAAATCTCAATACATCTGCCTTGTTGAGTAACTGACTGAAAGCCTTTGAACACAGGATACAAAGATAGGGTGATACTTTATCACCCTGTCTTATGCCTCTCGAGGGTATGAATGATGGTTGTGGGTTCCTATTTATAAAGATAGTGTATGAGACTGTTTTCACACAGTTAAGAATAAGCTCTATCCACCTATTTTCAAACCCCATCATTTGCATCACAGCTACTATAAAACTCTATTTCAATCTATCATATACTTTGCTCATGTCTAACTTTAATGCCATATACCCAACTGATCCTTTCAATCTGCTTTGCATATAGTGTAAAACCTCAAAAGCAACTATAACACCATCAGCAATTAATCTCCCAGGCACAAATGCACTATGAGTTGCAGATATGATTTCTGGCAAGATGATTTTTAATTCGTTGGCTAAGACCTTGGCAATAACCTTATAGATGACATTACATAAACTGATTGGTCGAAATTTAATAAGCTTTCTAGGATTTTTTCTTTTTGGAATGAGAACTATAAATGTTTCATTTATAGTACTGTCCCATTTGTTTGTGTTTAAAACCATTGTTACTTCTTTACAAAGATCATTACCTACTGTTTGCCAGTTCTGTTGGAAAAACTCAGTTGAAAATCCATCTGGTCTTGGAGAACTCATAGGGTTCATACTGAAAACTGCTTCTTCCACCTTTGTAAAAGTAAATTCTTTTAACAGCCTACAATTCATCTCCTCAAAAACTTGTGGTTACATAGATTCCAGACATTCTATTTGGCCAGTAGAATTTGAAGTTGTAAACAAATTGGTGAAGAACGTCTGAAAATTTTGGTTTATCCCTTCTAGTGAATTGTATAAATGCCCATCTTCATCACTAATGTTGCTGATATAATTTGCTTTTCTCCTATGGGATGCACATGGGTGAAAATATTTGGTGTTTCTATTCTCCTTCTGAAGCCAACTTTGTTTTGCTCTCTGTCTCTACTTCAGTTCCTCTTTCTTTAATCTCATTGACACTTCTTTCTTAATTTGTTTTATTTCTTCTATGTCTCTTCCAGTGTTCCTCTCCTGAAGTTGATTCAATTTTGCCTTTCTAGCCTCAATAACTTCATTTGTCTCCTTCTTTTGAACCATGCACCATTTCAATAACTTTTCCTTGCATCAGTTCAGCTCATTTGAAATTTTTGCAATTGTATTTTTAGTATTTGAACTACCCTTCCATGTTGTAGTGATTATTCCCTGGCATTCACTCTTTTGTCCCCAGTTATATTCATATCTAAATACTCTTACCTTCCTTCTTTCATAATGAAATTGAGTATTCAATTCTATGATGAGAGAGTTATGATCTAAAGTACAAGCTAGTAATGTGTTGACATCGATCTCTTGGTACAGATTGATGTATTGGGAATTAGCTAGAACTTGATCTAACCTTTCTTTTGTAAAATCATCACCTTCTCTATTATTGGTCCAAATGTATTTTGGTCCTCTATATCCCATATCATTCAGTTCAGTATCTTGGATAAAGACTCCATCTGAGCATAGGCCTTAAAGCTCTCCCAAATTTCTCATCTTGTTGTAGTATTTCTTTAAAATCACCCATGTAAAGCCAAGGTCTATTATATACTGGTTTTAACATTCTTAGTAACTGTCAACTCCCTCCTCTAAGTGTTGTGCAAGGATTTCCATAGAAACCTATGAGTGCCATATTTTTTCATATTCTAGATCAGTTACATTGACAGATATATGATGATTAGTATAAGACTCCAATTTTACATGAACAATTGATTTCCACATAAATGCTAACCCTCCACTAAATCCTCTATTGTCTATTATAAAACTTCTGTAACCAAGTTTGTTCTTAATTCTTTCCATCTTCTCCCTCTTACTTTTTGTTTCAATGAGGAAGATTATATTTGGGCTCTTTTGCTTCACCATAAACTGAAGCTCTCTGACTGTTTGAGGGTTCCCAGACCCTCGATAATTTTAGCTTAGGCATCTCATTTTTGCTGGTGGGGTTGCAGAATAGCCTCCACCATTGGTTCCTGAGTTATGCTCTTTTTAAGACTGAGCATGTCTTTTTGTTTTCTTAATAATCCTTTTTGTTCATTTCTATCTATACTTAAGTTCTATCTTTTCCTGCTACTTGTTTCATTTATACCCGTTCCCACATTTGTCATAGTGGTAGCCTTTGCCAAAGGTACTGCTCTTGCTCTATTTTTCCAACCTTTTTTCTTATTTTCAATTTCCATTACATCTATTGAAATGGAAGCCTCAATCCTCAAAGGTCTTCTAAATTCCTCTAACAATCCTCCCTTGATATTTTTATCAGTTGGCATATGATCTACTGATATGGTCTTGTCTTCTTCAATGTTCCCATTATTCTTCTATATATGTTCCTCCTTGGCTTCTCAGCATGATTAAAAATTCATTTCTTATTTTCATCTTCCTTTCCAATTAGTGGATGATAATTAGACTACGTTTTACTTTGTGCCCCAAATCTTTTATCTCTAATACCATTTGAAATTGCAGGTGAGGCCCTCAACCATTGACCATATTGAGATTTACTTATTCCTGTTGCGTTCTTTCTAGCTTTTTCCATGGCACAGACCCTATCTTCATGCTTGATAGCTCCACATTGAAAACAAAATAAAGGTAAGCTCTCATATTTAAATTCAATCCACCTTTGTTTTCCTTCAATTCTAATCAAGCTTCCTCTAGCTAGGGGTTTAGTGATGTCAATACTGGCTCTAACTCTGAGATACTCTTCTCATCCAACTCCTTCCCCATCTACATCAGCTGTCGTAACCTCCCCCACTACATCAACTGTCATAGCAGCCAAAGGCATACCATGTAACTGGATCCAAAAGAGTTCATGAGTAAAATTCATTTCACTGGGAGGAGTATTACTATTAAATTCTTGTATGCTGATTAAGAATTTATCAAAGGACCATGGTTTTCCATTAAGAACTTGTTCTATGTCCATACCTTTCTGAAATTCAATTAGAAATCTGTTATGGCCCACCTCGTTAAAGATTAACCAACCTTCTGGGTTCCAGATTTTTGTCATAGTTGCTTTGAAGGCTTCTTTGTTGATGTTTTTTTTTTCCCATCAGAACAAGAATAAGTAAGCAGTTTTGTCCACGCATATTTGACCTTCTTCTATCTTTTTCTGTAAATTTTACTTCTTCTTGCTCTTCCTCTGTTAGTGTAAATCCTTCCCACAATTGTTCCAGCTCTTCAACCATAATAATCTGTCTTCATTCTATCTCAACCTAGTTGATAGTTTGTTAAACCTAATCCCCTGCCTTACCTTTCTTTAGGAAATAAAGGACATCCACCTTACCTTTCTATGAAGGAAAAGACCTTCTCCAGTATATTGTTTTCAATGTTGAGAAGTGTTAGATGTACAAATGGATTTTTATAAAATAAAATTTACAAATTAATATGTCTTAATGTGAGACATTAGATGTGTTTTATATAATAAAATAATTTTACAATCTGATACATTATTTCAAGTCATGTCTGTTAAGGACATAAATCACCCTACAGGTCGAACGAGAGAAATAGTCCTCTATGGCTTGGAGGTCTTGACTTGGGCCCTGATTAGTGTTGTTTGTGGACAATAGGGGTGTAATCGATCCGGTCCGATCTGGGAGGGGTCACGGACTGAAAATCTCGATCCATTATTTTTGTCAGACTGGACCGTTAGCTATTGGTCTCGTTAGTCCATAAACTTTTTTTTCCTCTTTTTTCTTTTTATTTGACAGAAAAATTAATACAAAAATTTATTAAATTAGAAAAATTAAAATTAAGTGACCTCTTTAACATTTTATATATGATTAATGAATATTAAATAATTTCATTGTATATATGTTAATGGTGATACATGGGATGAAAATTATATAATTAACTTATACGACTACTATATAAAATAATATTATATATAATATTTAAATATATATACATTCGGTCAATCTCGGTTCGGTCCAAAAAAGCACACCCTAAGACCCAATAAGGCTATTGGTCTAGTCCAGTCGGTTTTTATGGTCCAGACCGATAGCCTTATAGCTCTAGTGGCCCACAATGGCGGTCCGAAATGGCAGTACAATGTACATTCGTTCACCCATAGCAGTGAATTTAAAATAAATGCAGGTAAATGTAAATAAAGAGGAATACATACAAATTTACGTGGTTCGAAACAAGGTCTACATCCACGGGTTGTTTAGGGTGCAAATCCACTATAATGAAAATATTTTACATCCACTCATGATCTCTCGTATCTCACAGTATAAATGGGTCTAAACCCCTTTAAATCAAAGAAGTTAAATATGGAGTTTCTCATATGGAGGTTGAAGAAGAAACTCTCTCGTGAGGTTGCCTAGTCCTTCTCTTTCAATTGATCCGATTCCTTTTATTGAGCCTCTACCAGTGGTATGTGAAGAATCGGCTTATGTTACTTCAAGTCACTCATCCCCCTTTTCCGTCTCACTTTCTTGGCCTGCCTTTTTCTCCTCTGACACTTTGTTTTTTCCTTCTTGAGCTTGTCCCCTCTTTGTCTCTTTTTTATCCCTTATGGACTAGGCCTAGTGTGTTATAATGGGCCTGTGATATTTATTCTTTAAAATGTCAATTTATAAATTTATTTTTGTAAAATTCTTTTGAAACTAAACATCTGCATTTTCACGGGGATGTGTAAATTTCTTATAATTAGATGACTAGGCGATAGACATTTTAAAATATCTGCAAGACACATGCAAAATATCACAAGGATATGTCAAATGTCAATGAATGTGTGGATCACAACATTGGTGTTTAATCACATGTATTGTAAAATTTTAATTATATATAATTATCCTTTATTTGAAATGAAGTTGTAAATTAATTATAATTTTTTAATTTTTTTAAAAAATTTACCTAATCTTATTATGCATTTAAACAAATAGAGTGGAAGCATCGTGTTTTATTTTAATTCTATAAAACATGATGATATCATATATAGTTACATCTTTTCTCATCATGGCCTTCAATTCAACCATCTCATGATTCTATGTCAATGTTCGAATACAAGGACCGGATTGAGATATATATAAATATATATATATATATTTATCATTATTCTATTTATAAGTTAGTGTAGAGGATATTACATTACTTACGCAATAAATATTTTAATTTATTTTACAAATCAAAGCATTATATGGACGAAGATAGAGCACAAACCTTTATAAGCAACCGACTTTTTCCGAACCGTACCACAGGGGGAGGATTGCTTGCTTGACCCTTGAAAACTCAATAAGGTTGTGTGGATGGCGTGTCTTAGCTTGTAAACATAATTTTTTTTTTATATTAAAAGATCAAATTACATACAAGACTAAATTAATTTATTGAAAATAAAACTAGTATTCACGTAGGGTTAAGTATTAATAAATTGAAAAATTCTATTTGCAGTCTCCACTTGGAATTGTATGTACAGACCCTTTATTAAATGGAAAAAAATATAATTTTATGAGAGATATTTTTGTAATTTAAAAAAATTTTAAAGATAAAATTGTCTAGACTTATATTGCAGTCCTCAAATGAGGATGGTACATAGCATTGCTCAAATAAATTATAAAGAAAACAAAAGAAACAAAATAGGTGTTTGTTAATATTTGTGAATTTTTAACTCAATCACTTATCAAAATGGAATCTAACATTATTCTAGATCTTGAAAATCATTTATATTTGATTTTATACTAAGTTTACAATTGTTTCTCTTTGGATGACATTACAAAATTAATAGAAAATCTTAAAACTTTAGAAAAAAAAATTATTGACTTTTCAAAATCAATGAATCAAACATGTTCTAAACTCTAGAATGAACCACTCATTGAGATTCATGGAGTTTTGGAAAAGAGAAAGGTTTTCCAAATAAAAGATATCATCAAAGAGTGAACCCAAAAGAGAAAGGCATTTCAAAGTAAAATTCATAGAAACACAAAAATATATAAAGCATTAATAATAATAATAATAATAAAGGCTTCTGTTTGTAAACCAAACATTTTATTAAAAAAAAAAAACAGAGAGAGAGAGAGAGAGAGAGAAATTCTAAAAAGAAAAAAGTGATGGTTCATTGGTTATGGCCGGTAGTTGAAGTCATTTTCAGGGTATTAGAACGTCAACTAATATAGCCAATAATCATAACAATTAAGAAAAGATGAAATTGCGCATGGCCACAAGGGTTGTTTAAAAAAACAAGGAGTGGGAAGAAAATAATGAAGTGAAAGATACCATTACAAGGACATGCTGTCTATTTTACACGTATATTTTTTTTATTATAGAATCAACATCAATTTGATGCTTTTATTTTGTCTGGTTGAGCCACTTTCATCAGAGGGGCCAAATACATGCAACCATCTTGGCCCTGCCCCCTGCCCCCTCCCCCGTCATTTGCCTCCCATGAGGTGTGACTACTGAGTGAGACACAGGTAGGTCTCCACCTAAAAGACGAGAAATTAATTAGCGTGGTTCAGTATATGTTTTTCATATATTACTTATTCTAGAATTTATTACCATTAATAAAATGTCAAAATACCTCTATTTCCATGTTAGTAATCATGTATGGGCGGATTTACAAACAGATTTAGAATTAGAAAAACTCAATTCTCGAATTTGATAAGATGAAAGTTAAAAATTGAATAAAATATTATTAAAATATAATTTTTATTTTAGAATTTGAAAATATTGAACTATTTATTATATTTTGTTTAAAAATTTGATAAAAATGTAATGATTAAATAAGATTAGTTGGGATGAACTCATTATCCAAACATGGCCAAATGTAACTAGGGGATGCTTGAATAGTGAGTTGAGATGAGATGAGTTGAAATAAAGTTGAAAGTTGAATAAAATATTATTAGAATATTATTTTTTAATATTATTATTATTTTAATATTTGAAAAGTTAAATTATTTATTATATTTTGTATGAAAATTTAAAAAATCTGTAATGATTAGATGAGATAAGATGATCTCCCATCCCAAGCCAAACGAGGTGCGGTCTGGTTTGGACAACAAAATCCTTCCAACTTTATCATCTAATCATTACCTAATCATTACAATTTTTTCAAACTTTAAAACAATACAAAAAATAATTCAATTTTTTCAAATCTCTAATAACATTTTAATTTTATAATATTTTTATTCAACTTTTTCTTTTTATTTTTTAAAATCTCATAAAGCATATTAATGCAAATCTTTTACAATTCGGGATGGACACGTAGCGAATGAAGGTTGCACTATAGAACAATTTTACCGCTTGCGACCCCCAAGTTTTGAAGGAAAGGCTAATCCTATTGCTGCTAAAGATTGGATTTAGGACATCAAAGAAGTTCTTAGAGTTTTGCGGTACACCGATAAGCACAAAGTTTTGTACTCAACATTCAAATTGATTGGAGAAGCAAAGCATTGGTGGATCTCAAGAAGGACTATATATCTTGGAACAAAAACTGGAGCAAACTTCGATCACATAGAAACGTTTTAACTTTTAAGGAAATTTTCTATTTGATAGAAAATAGAAAGCTAAAGCTAAAGCTAAAGCTAGAAAGTTCACAAATTTTCTATTTGATAGAAAATTTTCCAAGTCCTTCAAAGACGCTAAACCTAGAAAGTTCACCAATTTAGTACAAGGGTCGATGAATGTCCACCAGCATGTGGAAAAATTTATTGAGCTATCTCCTTCTTATTTGATTTTGAACGAAAAAAGAAAAGCTCGAAAATTTGAAAATGGCCTAAATCTAAAAATTTACGATAGGGTTGTAAGTTTTTAGATACCAAAATTTTTCAAGTTAGCGGATAAGGCGATTATCATTGAACGACGTCTTCAAAGGAGTGCTAATATTTTTAATACTAAAAAGAAAATGGTAGCACCACGAGAGACCAGTGTAGTGAGAATTGAGATCAATGGAAGATAAATAAATCGGCTGAAGATCAACGATTTGAGAAGGAAAATGGAGAATGAGACTCTGAAGCTTACATATAAAGTATAGGTTGGAGTGTGCTCGTGCTTTGGGATATGAGATAATAAACGAACGTCTTTTGATGATGCATGTTCCCTCAACTAAAAGGTACAAGTTTGACAGTCTGACTAAACCAAAGCCCAAACCCACTGCTTGCAAGTTGAAGTAGCGATGCTTGCATTTCTTGAAATGATCAATAAAAGATCATGTGAAGACATTTTAATGGTCTATAAAGGTTGGAACTGAAGTTCTCATAGGAATGCATGGAATTATAGTTTATATTCTGTTTAGCTATTCTAAGAACTTGGTGTTAGAATACCTTAATTAAAGAAAGTTTTTTCAGATATGCATTAATAAGAAAAATTCTACTTATCATCCCTACACCACACACCACGCATGATTTGTTTATTTATTATCTTTTTTTTTTCTTATCAAATGTGTGGTGTATGAATGATAAGTAGAATAATTATTTTATTCTAACAAGAATAAAAAAATAAAAAAATAAAGTATAATGTATGGTATATATATGGATGTTAAGTACAAGTGCTCTATTAATAAATATCTACTTGGATTTTCAAATTAATAAAGTTGGGGTTGAGGAGGTAAGAAACGTAGAGACCATTTGAGTTTTAGATTTACAGCTATAAGCTTAAGATTTTTATGCAGAAGTGAATAATTTTTGAAGATGGGTTTTGAGGTTAAAAGAACGCGACTTGGATGGAAAGTGGTTGAGTTAAGAACATGATGCAGAGATACTTGCATGTTACCTAAATTTCATGTACGGAAGTTTACAAAGGGAGAGATTGTAATATCCAAGGACGGGTGCAACATCAATAGCTCTTGTTGGGAAGCTATCGTTAGACATAATTAGTATTCTTAATTTTTGTTATTTAAAAAATTAAATAAAAAATTCCTTCAGTAGCACCGAACTGTAAGAACCAGTAGTTATTTTGGTGTTTTTTTTTCTTACTTTTTTTTACATTTATTTTTTAACACATTTAAATATTTTTTTAAAATAACAATATTATTAAAAATACTCCTTTAATTATGAAGTAAAAACAAAAAATTAAAAAAAAAAAAAAAAAAAGCCAGCGGTAGTTCCCACTGGAGCGGGAGGACTAGCATTTAGTGTTTTTTTGGGAGCTTTCTATGCCCACCGCTCCCAGCTCCGAAGCCACCGTTAGTTGTAATTGTTTTTTTTTTTTTTTTAGCTTTTTCTTATATATATTTTTTAACACTTTTAAATATTTTTTTAAGAAATAAAAAAATCACAATATCATTAAAAAAATACTTACTTAATCACTAAGTAAAAAAAAAATTAAAAAAATGTAGCGAGACCTGGGAGCAGTGAGAGTAGCTTTACTTTTTTTTTTTTTCTTTTTTTTTTTTTTTTTAAGGTTTTAGTCTAGAAGAGCACTATAGAGCATTCATAGGGATTATTAAAACAAAAGGCTTTCAAATATAGTTAAAAAGTTAAAACAGCTTGAGGGGATAGTTCTTTAAAATTAGAAGAAAAAGAAATTTGAGTTTTGCAAAAGCTAAGTGAATGTATAACGAAATTATCCAAATGTCCTTGTATCCTAATGGAAATATCTATCAATTCACTCAACAAATTGGTTAGTCATCAAGCATGCAATTAATTTAATAATTAAACAATAACATAAAATAAATAAATTGCGTAACATCAATTTTAGTTGCGAAGGGAAACCAATTTAAGAACTCCTCAAAGGTAAAACCCTACAGGGCAACCAAACCCAGGAAAGTCAATCTTATTATTTGAAAATCAATTACAAGTAATTTATAATTACAAAACTTTTGTAACTTGACTCTCTTACTTGACCAAACAAACGACCAGTGTGTATTATACTACAGTAGCAGCCAGAACCTTTAGTGATCTTCAAACTATTGACTTTCCTCCTAGAACTCTAGTGGCTGAATCACGATCACTCAATTTCCAATATGGAGCACAATTACACTTTTTGAGAGAAAAAAATATAAAAATTCTCCAAGAAATTTTCTCACCAAAATATGCACTGGAAAGTGCTCTAAAAAGCATCCAGAACTGAATCTCTGTAGATCCTAACAGTAGGATTCCTTAAATAAATAATATGATAGGAATTTGATCTGCAGTAGGACTCTGATGAGAGAAGGAATTTGCTGTAAAAAACTCTGTTGACGCGTCTGTTAACACCTAGCTCTAAGTCTTCTCAGTAGATATAGTTTCCATTCAAATTTTTCACAGGATAATTTCAGACTCCTTATAACTTGGATACATATACTTTTGATTTATCTACAACATTATCTAACAACCTTTGGCCCTCTAGATAAAATCAAAATAGCCATAGATAAAATCGAAGTGTTTTACATTCATCCAAATTACAAAATCAAAGATAAGATAAACTCTATCATCTTATTCACTTAGTCATATCCAAACTTAGGGGTGTAAATTTAAACAAAAAAGGGCCCGGTTAGGCCGGTTTTGAATTGGTCCGGTCCGGGACCAATTTGTGTAATGTGAAAATCGGTCAGAACCGGTCCAGTTCTGCTTTTCTAATTTCCCGGATCGGACTGGACTGGTTGATAAAAAAAAAATATAAAAATTAATATTTTATATATAATTTTTATATAAAATTAAAATATACAAAATATTTTACATATATATAAGTTTTATATATAATGTATAATTATATGTGAAATTTTTATATATAATATATAATTATATATCATATATGAAATAATTTCATATTATAATTTATAAATTATAACATAAAATGTTAATCTTAAATATGAACATTTATAATTTGTTTGATCATATACAATTAATATAATTATATATAAGATAATGTTATTATAAAATATAATTTTAATCTTAAAAATGAGAATTTAATTGATCATATATTATATAGCTATACTAATATATTATATATAGTTTATAACTAATACTAATATATAGCTATAATAATAGTCTAATATTAATACTATTATATAGTCTAATAATTTATATAACTATACTAATATATAAGTTTATAACTAATACTAATATATAATTATACTAATAATCTAATATTAATACTATTATAAAGTCTAATATATTATATAGCTATACTAATATATAAGTCTATAACTATTTAACTAATATTAATAGTTTAATATAGACTATAGTTATAGTTATACTAATATAGTTATACTAAATCACTATAACTAATACTAATATATTACTATACTAATAGTCTAATATTAATACTATTATATAGTCTAATAATTTATATAACTATACTAATATATAAGTTTATAACTAATACTAATATATAATTATACTAATAATCTAATATTAATACTATTATATAATCTAATATATTATATAGCTATACTAATATATAAGTCTATAACTATTTAACTAATACTAATAGTTTAATATAGACTATAGTTATAGTTATACTAAATCATTATAACTAATACTAATATATAACTATACTAATAGTCTAATATTAATACTATTATATAGTCTAATATATTATTTAACTATTCTAATATATAAGTCTATAACTATTTAACTAATACTAATAGTATATAAGTATTAGTAATAGAAAAATCTTAATTATCATTTAAAAGAAAAAAAAAACACATTGAAAATATAGGAAATGACGTATATAAGTCTATAACTATTTAACTAATACTAATAGTATATAAGTATTAGTAATAGAAAAATCTTAATTATCATTTAAAAGAAAAAAAAAACACATTGAAAATATAGGAAATGACGTCGTTTTCCTTATAATTAAACCCTAAAGCCGTCTCGTCCCATCCGCTCACTCTTTTGTCTCTGCCTCGGCCCCTTCTCAGTTCTCACTCTCTCGTCTCTCTTCTCTCACTCTCTCGACCTCATTCTGTCTCTTTGCTGAATCTGCCCCCTCAACGGTAAGGTTTTTTTTGTTTTGTTTTTCTTTTTGAAATTAAATACTAGGATTTTTGTGATTGGATTTTGTGATATTAGGGTTTTTTAATCCAAAATTTAGGATTTTTTGTGATTGTATTTATTATTGTGTTTGTGATATTAGGGTTTTGTGATTGAATTTGTGAAATTACTTTGAAATTATGATAGATAATATTTGTGATATTAGGATTTTTTGAATCCAAAATTTACTTTGATTGGGTTTTGTGATTAGGTTTGTGAAACTGTATTTTGTGATTGAGTTTTTGAAATTACATTAATAGGGTTTTGTAATTTTTCTACTTGAATAATATATGGGACTGTTTAATGTTTATCAATTGGGGTTGAGGATTTGAATAAACTGTGAAGGCTCAACAAAAATAAATAAAAGTAAAAATAAGGCTTACGTTAATAACAAGTGCTTACCCCATTGATTGATATTAAAAAAACCTAAAAATTGGATCGGAAATCGAGAAAATTGAAAGTTCCGGTTTATGAGAGTAACCGGTGTGTAATCGATTTTGAAAAATACAAAATCGATACATATCGGTTCGGTCATAGATTTTGTCCAAAACCAAACCGGACGGTTACACCCATATCCAAACTGATCAACTTAGTCACTTAATCCTAGCCAAACTTTTACATCTACATATAATTTAACTAAAAATTTATTTACTTTTTATTTTTTATTTTTTATATTGATATGCATAATAATGCAGTACTCCTTAAGAATCTGAATTTTTTCATTTTACTCACTTTACCCTTTTGTAAGGCAATCGTAAATATATAATTTGCTCATCCTGAAAATCAAAGTAGGAAGCTATTACATGATGCCTAAGTTCCTATCCATTTACCATTACGAATATTAGAAACATATATTCAGTCTAATTAACGCGTTTGTTAAGCTTAAACGAGCAGATTTTTATAAATTTTAATGGAATGAAATTAAAATTGTTTCATTACAAAATGGAACGTAGCTTTTACTCTTACAAGTTAATTTTAAATCAAATTAAAAAATTATATTTATAAATTGATGTGAAAAATATATCTTCGCAGATGTTCTCCAAATTTTTACAGGACTTGATTGTAAAATAATAATAATAATAATAACAATTTTTATAAATAAAATCTTAATTTTGATTTGGGAATATTCTACTCAATCGCCCATTATTCATGTATCCTCCGCACACCAGTCCACGTGATTTTTTTTTTTAAACGTTGCCGTTTCATACTTTCAGTTCTCTCTCCCAGGAACACAACCCCCCCTCTATTAGGTCCCGCGTCTTCTCCCTCTCTGCTCTCTCCCTCTCTGCAGTGAATCTAGGGCAAACTTAACCCATAGCAGTGAATCGAGCGGCGAGCGGCAAGCGGCAAGCTCGAATCGACGGCAAACTCAACCCCCATGCTTCCGTAGATTTCAAATCCCCTTGCGTCCAGAAATAGCGTCGATTTGAACACTGTTTGGAGGTTGTTTTCCGTAATTTATATAGCCTATATAACAATTGGGCGTTTTGCTTCCCTACTCTTCGAAGATCTGATCTCTACTTGTTTTTCTGGATCTAATACTTGCTAGTAAAATAATTTGATAGATATCAAATATACTGCGTAGAAGATGGGTACTGCGGAGCCCAACTTGGAAAAGTTTTTTGAGGAGAAGATGGGTACTGCGTAGAAGATCGTTACTGCGTCAGGAACCCTCTTGTTCCTCTGGGTTACGTTGGCTTACCTGGGACAACGTACGCTGGCTTGTGCGGAACGAATAACGTTGGGGTGGGGGTGAAGAAGACGTAATGGGATGGGGGTTTTTCTGGAAAGGACTTTAAGTAGTATTAAACGAATCGTTTTGATTAAAAAAAATAAAATAAAAAGCGGTGTGCGTAGGTTGCCTAAACAGTAGGCGGTTGAGTAGCAGACCTCCCAATCAGCCGAACCGACCGACCTCGCCGCCAAAGTTTAAACGCTTCGATCTCTTCGAAAAGCATCTGCAACCGAAATGTCGGACCCTCAGAACTGGGCTTGCCACGCTTGCGGCAACGTGGGCCTAGATGACGGCTCCGACGGCTTCTTCTACTGCGTTCGTTGCGGTGCCCGAGCCGACGACATCATCGACACTGGCGTCGCCGACGAGGACTTCATCGACAAGGGCGGCGATGCTGGTGGCGCAATCTACTTAGCCAGCTACAGTCGGCGCCGCAATCGTTCCGCCATCAAGGCTGAGCCGATCTCCCAGTCCCAGTCCCTCTACGATACCACAAACTCCCTTTCATTCTGGAACACCCTAAACCAAGCTGGCGAAGCCACCCCTAACCCACATCACCCAGTTAAGAAAGAGGACTACGACGACGGGGTGGGGCCATCGGGACCTGAGGATTTTGGGAATTCTTCGGGGAAGGGTGTTGGTCCGAGCTTTGAGGATTATTACAACGAGATAAGGATCAGGTACGTGATGGGCGTGCAGCTAATGATTCAGTTCCAGTGCGAGGCGTTGGTAAGGGAATTCAAGGTGAGCCCCTTGATTTGTGGGCTTGCTGGGACCCTCTGGATGAGGTTCGTGGCTAGCACTGGCGTCTTTGACGATGACTGGGCCGACCACGCCATTCAGGACTCCGAAACGCAGCCACCAGGTATAACTGCATCGCTTTTTTTTATAAGTAGGTATAATGCATCGTTATAGGTAAATACAAACATGCTCTTATACAAGTTGAAAGTGAATGGGGGCGTTATGTACATATTATGTGGGAATTGATTCTCCACAGATGCCTTGCAATGCAATTTGTTGAAGGGAGAATGAAAAATGTGCTTTAGCCTTTATTCGTTGCGATCATGCAGATATTTTTCGATGTTGTATGAGAGAATCTCGGACGTGCTTTTAGGTATTTGTAGTTCTTGCATATGATTCTTTGCTATTGCCATAAGTTTTTTTTAAAGTGTTCATATCTTGGATGAAACTAGGTTACGATGCTTGCAAGTTGCAAGATTTTATTATGTTGATTAGTTGCTAAGATTTGTAACGAGGTGGATGCTGTTCTACCATGGCTTTTTTCTTGTATGTGAATACATTTCTTCCCTGGTTTCAGAAGAACCTGAAGATTACAAGCCGCGTGCCAAATACAGTGCAGAACCTCATAATATGTATGGTCGGCGAGCAGTAATGATCTGGTATAGATCCTTGAGGAAGAAGATACCATTATATTGTTCTTTAGCTGTTTCGTTTCTGGCTTGTCATATTGCCAGGGAAGCAATCCTGCCGACGGACATGGTGAAGTGGTCACTTGAAGGGAGGCTTCCTTTTTTTGCTGCCTTTGTTCAAATTGAAAAACACATTGGACAACCATCAAGCGCCTGCCCAGTAAATTCAAATATTATGTTTAGACCTTCTCAAGCTCTTCCATTTCAAAAGTTGGAATCGATGGCAGCATCAATTGCTCAGTCCATAGGCCTGAATTTACCTCCAGTCAACTTTTATGCAATAGCTTCCCGCTATCTCCAGAAGTTATGTCTTCCAATAGAAAAGATCCTCCCTCATGCATGCCACATACATGACTGGTCAATGTCTCCGGATTTATGGTTATCAACAAATGAGTTGAAGCTCCCCACTCGTATTTGTGTGATGTCAATACTGATTGTTGCAATACGAATTCTATATAACATACATGGTTTTGGAGAATGGGAAAAGAGTTTGTCTAGTAATGATGGTTCCTCTCCCACATCCAACCCAATAGAAAAATTGGACACAACAGGTGATTCTGATATGGGGGATGATGCTAGAAAGGTATCTGGTTCTCCTTTTCAAAATGTGGATGATTCGACTCCAACTTTTAACAGAAACTTGCCAAAAGTTCAGATGTCTGAGTTGGATGCGGCAGAGCTTCTGCGCAAGCTTGAAGCAAGATATAATGAGATCTCTGACACCTATGGTAATTCTTTTTAACCAGTTTTTATTTTTAATTTTATTTTATGAGCAATGGTCTTTTGTTAATTCCGATGGTTGTTTTCTAGTATTGTTGAATTCCCTTGTTCTAAAAGCTTCTCTCTTTTTATCTATAGCTACAAAGTTATTAATTTTTTATCTTCTGTTGACAGAGTATTCCAAGGACTTACCAACATATCTCCAGTACTGTAAAGATGTGGTTTTTGCTGGATTAGAACCTTCATTTGAGAATCACGAGGAAGAGAAGCTAATTGAAGAATTTTGGGATTTTTATCAGAATGAGAAGGTAATTTACTGCTTGAACTTATCCAAAAAAAAGAAATTACTGCTTGACGTGGGTACTTGTTTTTTTCCTCCCCAAAAGGTGTACCTGTAATTGTAAATTTTTGAATTACCTTTTGGCTCCTTATTAGCTAAATGATACTTTGTATTGGCCTCTTTTAGTTTCTTGCCCTTGGGAAGATGAATTGGTAATAGACTTCACTGGTTACATTTTCCCTGTTATTTAGCAATCCAAAACTTGCCATGTAAATAACAGCGGTTGTCAAGTACAATTTATACTCTAAAATAATTTGAAGACCTCAGAAATTATGGAAGAGAGTTGGAAAATGTTGGACAGAATCACGACAAAGCTCATACGAATTCTTTCCTTTTTAAAGGTATTATCGCATCAAAGTAAATGACTATATGTTCTAATCTTTTAAGTATACAAGAACAGAAAACAAGCTTGCTAGCAAAGGAGATGTTTGCCTCTTTTTTTTCCTTAACTTGATAGATCTCTCTGATTTACAGGTCGACATTGCTTTCTTGTACAAAATAGAAAATTAATTTTACTCATAGAGGTCGAAATTTAGATATAAAAGCTAGGAACTTGCTTGTATGCTGGTGACCTCTGCCTGCCTTAGGCATGGGTTATTATTGTTCTAACTTTTAGTATTGTATACAACCACTTATAAAAAAAAAATCATACACAACCAAAATGTTAAATCACCGATTATCCCAAAAGTTTAAGGTTATCAGAAAAGGTGAATTGAATATTTCAATTATATTCTTCGACGCTTCTCTAGTGCTAGACACACAAATTGTGGACCCATTAGGATTAAAACTTAGAACCACTGCTCTGACATTACACTAAATCACCATTTGCCCCCAAAACCTTAAGCTCGTAGGTAAGAGTGGATTTTTATTTTGATAACCGTGGGTGTCTGGGCTAGCTTGCGCGCACCTCGACTAATTCCATGGGGCCCCGAAGAGAGTGGATTTTATAATTGAAATGATTTTCTCCAACACCATCCTCCTTGTTTGCGACTTCATACATTCATCTCAAAAGATTGATGGTGATGCACTCATGGATTACTATTACAATCTCCTGCCAAAAAAGAACTATGTTGCTTATAAAAAACACAGTTCTCTTTTTGGCAGGACTATGCTATCACAGAAGTCTATATTATTATCTATTTTTTGCGATCAATATTCATTGAAGGTCTCAAGAAGACACACTGGGACTTACTCCTTTTCAGTTTGCCGGTATAAAGGATAGATTCATCCTATACTTTTGATTCGAACATTGTAGTCCCATCTCTGTTTAGCTATTTGAAGGTTGAGGAGAGTTTTGATGTCGTCATTGATCATCTGTTAAGCAGTTTTTTCTATTTGTCATTTTGTGCATATTCTCTGCGGTGGTTTCTCTGGGTTGTGGATACTAATAAGTATATTTGTTAAGTACTTATGATAGATGCCTCATATAGTTGTGACTGTACTATTGTCCTTTCATGTTACCCTCGCATGAGGTCTAAAGATGATATAGTAAGAGCTCCACTGGATGTCTCGCTTCAAGATTTGTTGTTACATTAAACTTTCATCTTATATATGTTCTGTGGGGTTGTTTTTCTGGGTTTTAGATGGGAATAAACTTATCCTTTGGAGGAACAGTTTGATCAAGTAAATAACACCAATTACTATTTCTAACCTGTAACGAATTGCATGTATCCCAGGATTCTGAACCGTTAGAAGATTTCAAAGAGGGACAAAATATTGCTTTTAACCGAAAGCGTTCAAGGGATGAAGAATGGGTTAGCCATATGTCTAAAGATAACAAGAACATGAGAGGTGAAGCATATGTTGGCGCCACATCCTCGGATGATGGAACTTACCATGTGGATAGCTCGCAGCAGGGCTTGGATGGTCATGATAATTCTCCTCAGAGTGAAGAGGGTGATCAAAATTCGGAACACAACGATCAGGCTTTAGCTGAAACGCTGAAAAGTGAAGCCATCAAACGTCTGAAATTAAACATGGAGGAGAATAGGTTCTGTTACATTCCACCAAGGGTCAATGTGAAAAGATTTGATTACCTTCACTATGTGAGGAAGAAGGACGAGGGAGCCTTTACTTACGTCGCCCATGCGGATTATTACATACTGCTTCGTGCTTGTGCAAGGGTTGCGCAAGTTGACATTCGGATTATGCACATTGGGGTTTTGAGTCTCGAGAGGAGACTGGCTTGGTTGGAAAATAGAATCGACCATTGCTTACACTTGACGCCACCTAATGTTTCTTGCGAGTTCTGTAGTGATGTTGCATCAGAACATGCTGCTGATGATCCCATTGGCTTTTCAAACTTGAATATTTAAGATTTTTACCACCATCATTCTACCTCTTCGTTAATTAGACTATCGTAGTGATTAGTTTTCTTACCAAATAGAATTACGATATATACTGCATTCTTGTCTCACTTTCATTGTAGTGTTGTTAATTTGACATTGTTAATCAACCATAAGATCATTTTTTATTTTCTAAAATAACAAATTTAAGAGCTTATGGATAGGAAGAAACTGAGATTATAACATTTTCCTAACAAATAACGATAATGCATACTTCAGGCTATAAGATCAAACTCTTATAAAATCTTAAGGCCCAATTAAATGTAAGTCGAACGCAAGAAAGAAAACAAAAGATCTAGAGCTCGTAAGAGGACTGTGGAACCTCAAACCTAGTGGGTATTTCTTAAGTTAGATTAGATAATAATCAATGATTTATAGATGGAAGAAGGATCTAACCTACATTTCAGGGCCGAACTGAACTATATTGGGCCTCTATTACTTAAAAAAAAAAAAAAAAAAGTACTTATCCCTCTTTTAGCATATTGGGCTTGGCTTATTACTATCAATACTGCTTGCTTTTAAAGAACGAGACACAACTGATTTTAGAGAATATTACAATGATGAGAGCTTAATAAAAAAGGAAGAGGACTTTCTTTTAAGGTAAAGTTAAAATTTATTCCCTCAAACTTATTGTTAGAGATGATGTACTCTACTTGTAATTAACTACCAATAGAAATACAGCACGTTGAAATAAACTAACGTTATATATATTCTTCCAGTAGTCAATGCATATACAGAAATCAAGAAAGTTACGAATCTTGAAATTTGTTTTCTTCTACTTCCCCCTCTCTGCTCTTCTTCTCTGTTTTACATAGTATCAATTTTTTCTTTTAACAATGGCATCCTCTTCTTTTGCTTCTTCCATTGTTAATCCAAATGATGATTCTTCTACACCCTACTTTCTTCATCATAGAGATAATCTTGGTATTACTCTTGTCACTAAGTTCAGTCGGGTGAAAACTATTACACATGGAGTCAATCTGTATGCATGGCTTTACGGGCCAAGAATAAACTTCCATTTATCGATGGTTCTTTGTCGTTACCAGCAGATTCCTCTGATTTTTTCCATGAAGCTTGGCTGCGTTGCAATGGTATGATCCTATCGTGGCTGTTAAATTACGTATCAAAAGAGATTGTTGCTACTTGTATCTTCATTGATGCTACCATAGATCTGTGGAATGATCTTAAAGATCGTTTTACTCAATGAAATGCTCCTCTCATTTTTCAATTGCAGAAATTACTTGCATTTTTACAACAAGATGATCTTTTTGTAACATCTTATTTCACTCAACTCAAAACCCTATGGGACGAATTGATGGTCTATCATCATGTTCCTACGTGTGGTTGTTGTTCTAATTGTCGATGTGGGGCTGTTAAAGCTTTTATTGAGTACCATAATGAAGAATATGTTATGCGTTTCTTGACTGGCCTCAATGATTCTTTCTCTACTGTTCGGGATCAGATCCTTCTCGTGGATGCTCTTCCTCCCATTGCTCGTGTTTTTTCTTTGACTATACAAGATGAAGACAACATGCTATCTTGCCTATCCCTGTATCTAGTCTTGATGCTGCTGCCTTGCTCACTGCTCAACCAACAATCAACTATGGGGTTCAACAATCACGATCTCGACCTAATAATCAGAAACCCAGGCCTCTTTGCAGCCACTGTGGTATGATTGGCCATACCAAAGAAAAATGTTACAAGCTTCATGGTTATCCACCTGGCTTCAAGATGAATAAACCTCGATTTAATTCAGTTTCTGGTTGCCAATCATCTGAGTTGCCTTTCAATTCACAGGAGTCTCAAGTTGCTGAGTTGCCTCAATTTCTTTTTACTCAAGAACACTACCAACAACTCTTATCAATGATTGAGAGTCATAAATCCTCTATCCATACTCCCATGGTTAATATTGTAGGTAGTTCTTCTCATCATAATATCGAATCTATTCTTGGTCAATCAGGTACAATTGCTTCTCCTTTTGCTCTTTATTCACTGAAACATAATTCTTTTCGTAATTCTTCTTTCATTCCTTAGATTATTGATACAGGTGCTACTAACCACATGGTCTATTCCATTCAATTTTTCCAATATTACTCAGTTGTTAATTCTATGTTTGTTACTCTTCCAACTGGTTTTAAAGTTCCTGTCTCACATATTGGTTCTGCTAAGCTTTCTGAATCTTTAATCTTGAATAATGTCCTTTGCATCTCCTCTTTCTCATTCAATCTATTGTATGCCAGTAAGTTGGTTAATTTTAATGCTTGTTCCCTAATTTTTCTTGCTTAATTTTGTTTTATTCAGGACCTCTGCCAATGGAAGACGATAAGATTGGGATTGGGTAAAGAAAAAGGTGGCCTATATTACTTGTTGTCTCCATCAACTTCTTCAAACACAATTCTTGTAAATACTACTCATGAAAACACTGATTCAGTACCTACTCATGTAAACACTGTTTCTTTTGATTTGTGGCATTGTCGTTTAGGCCACACTTCTCATACTAGACAATTGCTACTGCACAAACAATGTCCCTCAATAAAATTTTCTCATTACAATTGTGATGTTTGTAATTATGCTAAACAATCTCGTTTATCTTTTCCAATCAGTTCTTCATCTACTACTTGTTCATTTTGCATAATTCATTGTGACATTTGGAATCTTTTTTCCACACCCACTTTGGAAGGTCTTCACTTAGGTTTTCCATCTCAAAGCCAAATCCGATGTTAAATCTAAGTTGCTTTCCTTTATTTCTTTGATTGAAAATCAGTATCACAAAACCATAAAAGTCCTACGTAGTGATAATGGATTAGAGTTCAACATGCATTCTTTTAATTCTTCCAAAGACATTATTCATCAACTTAGTTATGTTGCCACTCCACAACAAAATGGCACTATAGAGCCAAACATAGGCAGCTTCTTGAAGTGGTTCGAGTTTTAAGTTTTCAATCCAATTTACCCCTTAAATTTTGGGCGGATTGCATTCTCACTGCTACTTATATCATAAACAGACTTTTTACTCCTCTTCTATCAAATAAATCACCTTATGAAATGCTTCATTCATCTCATCTCCTTCTTCATATTCTCACATTCGAGTATTTGGGTGTTTGTGTTATGCTACCACCTTTTCTGCTAATCGATCTAAGTTTGATTCTCGTGCTCGAAAGGTTTTTCTTGGATATCCCTTTGTTGTCAAAGGATATAAACTTTTTAACTTACAGACTAACTCCATATTCCTTTCTAGAGATGTTATTTTCTATGAACATTTGTTTCCCTTTAAATCTAATTCTTCCTTAGGTGAGACATTCATCAATGCATCTAACCTCACAAAGTCTCTTGTTCTCCCTAAATCTATCAATGAGTCTGACCTCCCAAATTCTTCTGTTGATAATACACCTAATCTCACAAACTCTGTTCATGAACTCCCATTTCAAACAGAAACAAATACTGTCATTCCACAAGTCAGAAAGTCATCTCGGGTTAAGCATCCTCTTTCATACTTACAACAGTGTCATTGTAACTTGTTACTATCTACTTTTACCCTTCCTACTTCTTCTATGGCTGCAGCTACGGGTAAGTAAAATTCTTCTCCTTACTCCATTTCTAGTTTTTTTATCATATGACAAACTTTCTTCTACACATCGTGCTTTCACTCTTAGTTTGTCATCAAACTTTGAACCCAAATTCTATCATCAAGATGTCCAATATCTTCATTGGTGCAAAGCTATGGCAGAAGAGTTAACTGCTCTTGAGGCAAATCATACATGGGAACTCACAACTTTACCTCCTAATAAACATTCTATTTGATGTAAATGAGTGTCTAAAATCAAGTACAATTCAAATGGTTCAATTGAAAGATATAAAGCTCGGCTTGTTGCTAAGAGTTACACCCAACAATAAGGCCTTGTCTACTTGGATACCTTTTCTCCAGTTGCCAAGTTACCTTATGTACGTTATCTATTGGCTGTTGCTGTCATACACAATTGGTATTTACATCAACTTGATATAAATAATGCCTTTCTCCATGGGTCATTAGATGAAGAAATTTATATGCAACTACCACTTGGTTATGGCAGCAAAGGGGAGACTCGAGTATGTAGACTAGTTAAGTCTCTCTATGGACTTAAAATAAGCATCTAGGTAGTGGTTTTCTAAACTCATTGCATGTTTACTCAGTTGTGGATTCATTCAGTCCAAGTATGACTATTCTTTGTTCACAAAGATAACAGATTCTTCCTCCTTTATATTGTTGATTTATGTGGATGATATTATTGTTGCTAGCAATGATTTACAATCAGTACAAGACTTCAAAGTTTATCTCCACAGTCAATTCAAGATAAAAGACTAGGGAAATCTCAAATATTTCTTGGGTTTGGAAGTAGCACGTACAAGCAAAGGCATTATGCACTGGAACTTCTCAATGATGCATGTCTGCTTGCTTGTAAACTAGTACAAGTTCCTATGGAACACAATCTCAGATTAAATAAATTAGATGAAAATCTCTTCGTTGATCCTACAAGTTATAGGAGATCACTTATAGGAAGACTATTATACTTGACCATTACACGACCAGATTTAGCTTTTGCTATAAATAACTTGAGTTAGTTTATGGACAAGCCTGCTGCTATACATTTAGATTCTACAAATAAGGTTTTACATTATGTGAAGAATACAACTGGGCAAGGTATATTTTTTTCTGCAAAATCCACTCTACATTTGAAAGGTTTTTCATATTTAGATTGGGCCGCATGCCCAGATACTAGAAGATCAATCACTAAGTTTTGTATGTTCCTTAGTGATTCACTTATCTTCTGGAAATCCAAGAAAAAAAATATTATATCACGATCTTCTGCAGAGGCTGAGTATCGAGCTCTTGTATCAAGTGCTTGTGAGATCACATGGTTGGTTTCTTTGTTGAATGATCTTGGTGTAACACATCCATCTCCAACTGTATTATACTATAACAGTAAGGCGGCCTTGAACATAGTAGCAAATCTAGTGTTTCATGAGGGAATAAAACATATGGATATTGACTGTCATCTTGTTAGAGAAAAGCTACAATCAGACCTAATCCATACACTACATGTGTCTTTTCAGCATCAGATAGTAGACATACTTACCAAAGCATTGCTTGCTAGACAGTTTTCTTATCTCCTCTTCCAATATGGGAATCATTAATATTCATTCCACATCTTAAGGGGGAGTGTTAGAGATGATGTAGTCTACTTGTAATCAACTACCAATAAAAATACAGCATGTGTAA
>QEOT01005148.1:52619-104259 GCA_003123785.1 Pterocarya stenoptera | reverse complement strand
ATATATATATATATTTTATATCCAAGCAAATTGATATAATTCTAACCATTTAAATAATAATAAAGCAATCAAAGTAGCTAAAAAAAAAAAAATGGCATTTCCATGGTGGGAAATGGTCAAGTTGGGCCGACAAAATTGATACCAATTTAACCTATAAAATTAAAGTAAACAAACTAACTCGCTAAAAATTTCATTTGTATGTATGGTTAATTAAATTCATATGAGATGGTCCCTTGGTAATAATGGAAAATATTTATTGGATGTGTCCTTCCCCCCCAACGGTTTAAAGTTGGAAGGTTTTCGGTTTTACTTGGATAATTAATAGCATTGACTGAAATGACTACTCAAACAATACTGTACGTACGCGTCAATCTATATATGCATAAGGTGAATGAGAAAGCAAAAGAATAGATCAGATCATGCATAATTGGTACTTGCCAAAAAAGAAAAGAAAAAAGAGATTTTTTTTTTCTGTAAGTTTATCCATGATCATGGATTGATGCATCACCTTTGCAAAGAAAAGGGAGATAAAAAAGAAAGAAAAAAAAGGGCTGCTTCTTTAATATCCTTGTAGATCCTAATTCCAGTCATGGTCAAAGAACAACGAACGTGGTTTTTCTGCAATAATTGAGGCTTTGTTATGTTAGGGGAAGACATGTCCTACAGCTAAGGGTGGTTAGGGGGCTCAAAGTAGCCCAAATATAATGGCCTTTAATTTTCATCAGCAATATGCTAGTATTAGTATGGCAGTCCGGAGAGAGAGAGAGAGAGAGAGAGAGAGAGAGAGGGTGGTTTGTCACTGTAAGTGTTCTAATTATAAAAAAACCAGATTCCACCCCCCAGACCACTGCCCTTCAAAACGATGTGGGTCCCAAAAACCAGAGAAATGCCCTACATTTTAACTGGCATGCATGGCATGTTTGATTGGCTGATGAATGAAACTGGTGTTGGTGGCAGTGGGTGATTTACAAAGTGCAAAGAAGTTGTGGGTGTTGATCAGCATCCACCACCCAATTAAGAGCATCTATATTCCTGCATGTTATATTATTATAATAAGATGATAAGATAGGTTCAAAGGATGCCAAGAAAGAACATTAAAAAGAAAAAAAAAAAACTTTAGAGCCAGCCAAAAAGAAGATCAAACGATAAGAAACCGATCATCTAGCTAGCTCCTGATCATGATCAGTACTTCTCTCGTTATTTTTGCTCCTAACGATGTGCCACAAAACCAATTAAAGAATCCAATTCCTCATGTTTTCTTTATTCAAAACTCTTTTCTGGGCTAGCTAGCTAGCTGCTCTCAATTTTAATGGGTTTTGCAGGAGAACATGATATGATCTGTTAGGTTCTTCAAGAAGAATCTTATTATATTTTGCTACTTAAATGCGTTTAACAAGTAAATCTAATATATATCAGAGTAAATTCATTCAAGCATGCTATTCATGTACAGATCATAAAATTTATTGTTGTTGGCTAACTCCATCTACCGGTTGAAACCATTAATTATATATAGAGGGCGTTGGAGAACACTTGATGATCATATATTAATGATCTACCTTATTTATTTTCGGTCTAAGGCCAACTGAAAGGATTTAAATCTGTCTACTCTATGAAAGTTAATTTAAACCGTACGTATGCTGATGGTTGTCATGCCTCTGAATAACATGCAGTACAATTGCAGGTAAGAAAGTTTCATGAGCTCCATGGCGTAGCAGCACTTAACTGCATGGATGATCGAATTCTAGTACCATGAAAACGTTTAAGTACTGTTCATCAATATCGAAGTTCTATATATCATGTACAACGACATTAAGAGAAAAATAGCTAGCTAGCTAGCTAGCATGCAGTATGGATGGCGCGGGTCTTTAATTCCCCATTGAATCCAAAAAACAAATTAGGTTGGTAGTAATTATATGGTAATTAAAACTGCTGATCGATCAGCTTCTTACACAGTTACGGCCTCGCTGCTACTCATTCATAAAAACGGCTTCCCCCGCGCGCGTGCTATATATATATATATATGTCTTGCTCACGGTAAACCTGGGCTAGCTAATGTATATTAATATATGTAGTATACTAGTCCAGGAAAATTCCTCAAGCAGATCAATGTTGCCACCGTGTGTTACGTGTAGGTCTCCAGATATCAGCCATGAGGTAAAGGCTGATTTCTTCAACACTCACGTCGAAAAAGGTCCCTCAAATTCTTGTTCGAACAAAGAAAAAAAAGTTCAAGATATGTTAATTAATTAATTAGTGAGCCATAAAATATATTGCTGCCCATATAAATATTTCGGACAATATTAAATATCTAATAAATAGTGTAAAACTCTATCTCTTTTTTATTTAATGGCTTTAAATTCAGACAAGAATTTGAGGATACACTCGTCATCTTAATCCCATTATCCCTTAATTGGGATTATTGTTTAGTTGGCTGGCAATACGCATGCCTTATTGGGACCTCACTGCATGGCCTCCTTCGTCGAATAGATAACTGAGTGATCTTTCTATTTATTAGTCGGCGTGGAAGACATATAATCTTTGCATCAAAATTATATTTCTTTACAAATTAAATTATATCATGTCAATAGTACGTACGAAGGAGTTTCTTTCAATTTGATTTGCAAATATAATTTTTCATGATTAACGGATATAATTAGTTTAAGAGTAATGTTATATACATTTATGAGTTGTACAAGCACCTCATAATATTCTTTTAAAAAAGAGTGAGATCCATAATTATTTATTTATTTATCTTTTATAAATCTCATATTTATTATTATTTTTTTTAAAAGAATGCGAGGACATTCTATAATTACAAATATCATTTTTTGTATTTAAATGAAATGATAAATATTCTATGTAACTAGCACAACTTAAGTTACATGGGCTGCCTCTAATAATATTTTTGGATGCATTTCCGCCTAGCTCCCAAAATTCCCCACCAATAACTACTTATATAAATATATATTTATATAAATAACACTAGATAGAAATATAATTATATATTCAGACGGCGTGTTATATAAACAGAAACCTAATAATTGGGACAAGAAATTAGGAAAATTAGGAAGAGATATTGGTACTAAAATCAGCGAATAGAGCAAAAAACGTGCAAAACCCAATTATTGCATGAAATCAAATACCCAATAAGACTAGAAAGCAATCTTCTACAAGTTTGACCAAAATTTAAATTTAAGTCATTACCAAATTAAGCAAGAAATTAAGAATTTTCTAAAAAACTATTCTACGTACAAGCAGATTTACAGACCAATCTGTACATCAATATTGATGTGAACTATTTTATCAAATGTTCATTTCTCAAATCTATGCCGTTTTTATCAAAGTCTACATTTCCACCTTTAGCATTGGCTACTGGTGAGCAAATCTCCTTACGAACATATTTTTCCTTTTCTAAAATGATTAAAAAACATCATCATATTATATACAGTTCTTCTATATACAAGCAAACTGCACACCAATTGTGTACTGAAAGGTGATACGACAGGCAACAAGGGCATTTAGGTAATTATGGAAGTAAAAAAGCAAAAGCAATTAAAAACAAAAGAAAGAAGAATCCCGTGTCTCCCAACCCACTTCGGCACTTCCCTCCCTCCCCAGATCATACGCTGCTTCCCTCCGTCTCCCCAAATCTCTTCCTCAACGAAGCCTCCCCCAAATCTCTTCCTCTGCGCGTGACGGCAAGGTTGATGTGAAATAAGTATACAAGAACACATTTATTTATTTATTTATTCTATTTTTGCATCTAAAACTTATAAGAGGGAAAAATGTGAACCATCTGAATGTACATAAAGAAGCATGCTTCAGTGTTAAAACTCCCTTAAGAATGGGTTAAATATCAACCATGAGAAGTGAAAAAGAGAGGAGATTTTCCTCTAAAAGAGTCACCCACTTTCTAGGATTAATTAGGATTTATGCTCTCTTTTTTTCTCTTTTTCTGATGAAAGCACTACTTTACTTTACTCTCTGTTCTTGCTTTTGAGGGAAACTTAGATTCCATGCATATATATTTGGTTTAAATATTATCGAAGGTTTTTTAGGTATGTCATTGATGATATAATTAGTGCCTTGTGGGAGCAAAATGTTTTGACTCTGCTTGTGTGTTATATGGTTCAGTTTAACTGTTTGATTTGTATAATATGATAAGTTTATGTAATCTACCTTTTGCAGTGGTGGTAGCATATTTGTTTTTCTTCCTTTTTTCCCCACTTCAATACATTCCAGTTCTTTCTCTCATCTGAAATTGGTTCAAATTCCCATTAGAGGCAAACATGGCTGTCAATAAATTGACTTCTTTATTATTTCCTGATCATGGTTCCATATGAGAACTAGATTGGCATACTTTTGTTCAAACTTGCCCAAACTTTGATCTTTTGAAAGGAATTTTGTTACATTCTTAGCCGCTAAGATTCAATGAAGTTGCAATTAGCAGATTTTCTATTATTTTTCCTTATCTTTTTTATTCTTTATTTTCCTTTATCTTCTATGTTGCTTTAGTGAATTGTACAGTACATGAAGAAAACTTTTTTTTTTCTTTATTGAATTTCCATTCGTTCAAATTAATACACTGGCAGTTGTACCAATAAGATTAACTTCTGCTTCTTGCCATTATGGGTTGTACCTAACCAAAACAAATAAGTGTACAGCTGTACCAATTGCCCCTCTTTTCAAATCTCTCTTCTTCTTTTCCCATTGGAGTGAGAGCAGTGAGAGCTGCGTGTAAAACTTTGTCTAATTGGAGTGAGCAAAAGTACTATATGTCTTTGTGGCTTTAGATCCACTTTGGTCTTACAAAGATGGAAGATCAAGATAGAGCCCTTTAAGTGCAATTTCTAATTGGCTCAGTTTCTTGTCTATGAGTGCAATCGCACATAAATAAATAAGTCTAAAAGTTTGAATGAGTGGTTTTAATTATGGTTGCTTTTGGATTCAAGGCTTAGCTTGGAACTTCATGAAAATTCTAGTTTGGGGAATTTCATACTTCAAGAAAATCATCTAAAGCAAAACTTTTATTAGTTGTGCAGTTTTATCTATGTTTAGTATTTCTAGAATTTAGAATATCCACTTGTTATGAACTTAGTTTGAGATTTTTAAGAAATTTCAAATATTTGAAGTTCTTTTTTGCATTGCTCGGATTTGGAATCCTAAGTATGTTAAAAATCACTAAATACAAATCTGGTTGTATGATTGTTTAATCCTTTTGATATAACTTATTTTTATTTGGTAACTTGTTCTTCATGATTAATGTTGGAAGGCTTCGCTGCAACTTTTATGCTTTTAAGCTTTGTCCTGTCCATTTAATGATTGTATTGGAACTTCTATGCTTTCTTTTGTAGGACATTCAAGCACTAATCAACAAAATTAATAAGTTTATAGTGGCTCCTCCTCCAACGAAGTTTTCTGGTGCATTGTAAGTTTTTAACTGTATTGGTTATTAAAATAAATGTATAAAGCTAAACCATCCAAGATTGAAATTTGGCAGTTATGTAGATGAAGAAAGGAAAAGAGCACGCATCTCCTATCACACCTCCTACCATAGATCCATCAACAAATCCATCAACAAACCCATCAAATCAGATGATACCAAGACCATTTTATACATATCTACCAACACCTCCTAGCATAGATCCATCTATTAATCTAGCAACCCAAGTATTATGAATATTAATTTGACACCATAGTTATACTAATGTCTATATTTATTATTACATCTTTGGTTAATTGTCATTATTGATCTATATGTTAGGTGATACCAATGTCGTATTATTCGGATTTCTCAAGCCATATGTATGAGGGCCATGCTCCAATGCCACATGCTTGGTACCCACCATTCTTACCTCGTCCTAATACTAACACATCTCTATGGACTTGTCAGGTGATGAGTTAAATTTTTAAGTAGCTTGTGTATTTTTCAAAATGCTTAAATTGTTCCAAAATATTGTGTTTAACTGAATGTAAATCTTATGTAGGGATTTCAATCATCATCAGCCCTCTCTTCGATTGGTTTAAACTCTGCAAACTCAAGCCATGTGGAAGAAATTCAGGAACCCACACCTGACCCGAGGGAGGTTAAAACTTTGTCTACGCCATTTGAATCCAAAGATAACAATGAAGAAGTGACACAAATTACAGTACATACTGAGGGGTCCCATATCATTGAGGAGCCAAAAGAGGGGATAATATTTAAATCTGAAGAAGAGTTAATTGCTTACTATAAGAGTTATGGGAAACAATACGGTTTTGGGATAATGACACAAATGAGCCATAGGTTTGAGGATAGGAGTCTTAGATATATTACATTGGGTTGTGCTCGTGGTGGGAAGGCACGGAATCGGACGACAAATGTCGCTCGACCACGTCCGACATCAAAGACAGGTTGTAATGCAAGGATAAATGCTACGTCTTTGAAAGGGGTGTTGAAATTGTTGACTACTCACGATACCCACAATCATGGAGTAAGTCCACAGAAGTCGAGATTCTTTCGCTGTAATAGAGAAGTGAGTTTGTCCGTTAAGAAAATGTTAGATATGAATGATCAAGCTGGTATCAGAATGAATAAGAGCTTCGCCGCTCTTGTGCAAGAAGCAAGTGGGTCTGAGAACTTGCCATGCAATGAAAAAGATTGTTGTAACTACATTGACAAGGCACACCACCTACGACTTGGGAAAGGTGGCGCTGGAGCCTTCCATGAGTATTTTGCTAGGATGCAATACAAGAATTATGAATTTTTTTCACTAATGGATATGGATGATGATGGGAAATTGAAAAATGTCTTCTGGACAGATGCATACAAATATTTTGATGATGTTGTCACGTTCGACACTACCTATTTGACAAATAGGTATGGGATGCCGTTTGCACCGTTTGTTGATATAAACCACCATGGACAGTCAATCCTTTTGGGGGCAGGATTGATTTCTAATTAGGATACAGAAACATTTACGTGGTTGTTTCAGAGTTGGTTGAATTGTATGGATGGTGAAGCTCCAAGGGCTATAATCACAGATCAAGATAAAGTCATGAAAAATGCGATTGCACTTGTATTTCCGAATAGCCGACACCAATATTTCTTATGGCACATATTGAAGAAAGTATCGAAAAAACTCGGGTCACATGGTGCATACAAAGATGGGTTGAAAAGTCAACTGCTTAAATTTGTGTATGACTCTCAAACAACAGAGGAGTTTGAGAGTTGGTGGGAAGTGATGATTATAACATACAACTTGCAGGACAATGCTTGGTTGCAGAGTTTATACGCTAAGCGCACCCATTGGACACCGGTATATTTGAAAAAAAATTTCTGGGCTGGAATGAGTACAATCCAGCGAAGCGAGAGCATGAATGCTTTTTTTGATGGGTATGTTCATGCTAAGACAAACTTAAAAGAGTTTATGGATTAATTCGATAATGTGTTGAAGAAGAAGATTGAGAATGAAAATGGGACGAACTTTTACTCATTCTTCACAATTCCCACCGTTTCTATTTCTCCACTTGAGAAGATATTTCAAGCCACATACACTAACTCTAAATTTAGAGAAGTTCAAAAAGAAGCAGTGGGAATGCTTGGTGTTCTTCCAATGCTACACCGGAAAGATGGTATAATTGCAACGTCTCATGTAGAAGATGAAGTCGAAGTTGAAGATTTCATCAAGGAGGTGACCCAAACAGTGTACTTTAATGAGGCTGATATTGATCTCAAGTGTTCATGCGCACTATTTAAAATGAGAGGGATATTGTGTAGACATGTATTAGCCATTATAAGAGTTAACAAAGTGAAAAAAGTGCCAGAAAAGTATATATTAGATTGATGGAGGAAGGACATTAAAAGGACATACACTCTTATACAAAGTACTTATGACTCAGTTGATGCGAGACCAAAAGTGAGCAGATATTCACGTATATTGAAGGTATGTTATTTTCTTATTTCCATGTATATTTTGTTGGTCGTGGTTTGTTATGTGGTCGGATTGTCAAATTCTTATTTCGTCTGAACTTATCAAAAAAAAAATATTGTAGGAATGCTATGACGTTGCCACAAATGCAGCGTCATGTGATAAGCATACTGATGATATGATAGATAAGTTACATGCAATGAACATCATCTACTGCACAAAGAAGTCACCCCAACAACCATTGGAACATGTTGCAGATACAACTGTCGATGCAACTCCAACTGAGAGTTCAAAGAAAGTCCTGAGTCCCCTTGTAGTTAGAGGTAAGGGAAGACCGCCATGCCTCAGGAAAAAATCAATGATTGAGAAAGTCAAACCCACGACGAAGAGGCTACTCAGAAAGGAAAACGTAAACAGGTCAACTCAGTGTTCCATTATGAATGTTTGGTTGAGGTTGATTACCTTGTGTATTTGTTTCTTAGATGTAATTTGGTTTTTTATTGACACATGCAGGAATTTATTTAGGCAAACAATTGTTGGGACTCAAGATAGTATTGTCGTTTAGGCATCTTATGATTCTATAGTATTACTTTTTTATTCTTACTTTTTGCAATGTTTGGTAATATAATTCTAACTTTTTTACTTTTTTTATTGATTGTTAGCCTCCCCAAAACACTACCTAACTTGGGGATGAGACACAACCAGAACATCATAAAGCTGCAGATGGGACTGAAGATCGTGGACACGTGAAGGATTAAAGATATTGAAATACTTTCATTTGTTACTTTGATTTTGTAAATGAATTTCATTCCATGGTTGGGACTTGGTGTAATTAGGACTCGGTGTAATTATGGGAGGTTGGATTTTGAGTTGTTAGTGTCCATTAATGTGTATGAAGTAGGGCGTATGTTACATGTAAATGCAATGGAATCTTGTATATAATGAAGTTATATTTTGTTAAAATGAAATTAGGGATTTGAAGTAATTTCAACGAGTTGTGGAATTTGTCATGTAATTTGTGAATGCTTTATTGGTTGGATTTTGCCAATCAATTTTTCTGCTATGAACCTGTTTAAAGTACTTTCATGGAGACAAATAACGCCAAAATCACACTTCCCGACTTCATACATAAATAAGCTATATACAAGAACATTGATGGGCATGCATCATTTACAACTCAATTTCTCAACTAGTTGCTTTAGGTTATACACAACAAAGGCTACAAAAGTACATATAAAGTTTCCTTTAGTAATATGGTTTCATTGTTTACAAACGCAATATAATGAAATTAATATAAAAATAATTCAAGAGAGTCGAAGTAGTGTGCGTTCGCGCCAAATGTCTGCTTGTTGCCTTTGAATATCAAGTTGGGCGTTGTAGATTCTCAACTTATACTTTACAATCTCTTCATCTCTTCCTCGAAGCTCTTCTTCATTCCTTAACAACTGAATTTCTTTTTCCTCACTATGATTTGCCCATTCGAAATAGTTGCAATGTGGTAATCCCTGATTATAAAGAAACAGACATAAAATATCAAACATTTGTAGAAACCCAATTTCACGTCAAAAGTATATTAAAAAATTTCTACCTCTGTATTGTAGTTTGGACACCCAAAAAATGATCGGCCCGGATTTCTTGGCGTATTCGATTTTCTAAGTTTTGCGAGCTTTCCATATGTGCACATTGGGTTGTTTGTCGAAATCCATGAAGAAGCTAACGATGACATCCTAATGAAGAAGCTGGCTTCAAAGAACATGCTCCCAATGTTTGAGAGAAAAATGGAATTGCGCTAGAAATGTAGAATGTTTTTCCCTTTATGAAAATTCATGCCAAAAGAGAACATTCTGGTGACTTTCAGAAGCAATAAATTATTTATCCATATTGTTGTTCTGAAGAAAGCTAGGTTAAGGGTTGCTGGTTCTTGCCCCCATTCCCCTAACATGGTTGAACATGGCCTCCCTTAGCTTAAAAAGCTCGTATTCAACTTCATTCTTCAGAGTGCCTAGATTATCCTCCTTATGCTCATTCACTTATCTTATTCTTCTTTTTCTTTGTCTTCTTTCTTCTCATTTTTTCGGCTGACACTTATTTCCAGTATTATTATTTTCAGACTTAAGAAAGTAAATACACAACAGAATAAAATTATCCTACATTCCAGTTTCCCTTGCTTGTATAAAAATCTACAACAAACCCATTCAGTGCATGCGTCACCAATAAAACAGAAAATGTAATACAGGAGAAGTTCTAAGATTGAACAAAGGCCAAACATCTATTAATATGCAATGTTTGAGTTACATTACACAAAAACTAATGGAGAAATCATTTTGAATCATCCAATTGGAAGATAACAGATCACTTCATGCAAGATCCTCAACAAGAACAACTTGAATCCTTTGACTTTCGGTTGCAGAGCAAGTCAAATAATGTCAAAAGAGAAAATTGTGGTGACTTTCAAAAGCAAAAAAGGTAGGCTACTACGTAAATTTCTAATCAATGCAATAATGCTCTTTGTTGTAATTAACCATAAAGGCAAAATCCAAAAATCCCAACTTCATGGCCCAGTTTTAGAAAATTACAAATTCAATGGTAATTGCTGTCAAATAAGGGATATAAGCAATGCATCATATAAAATTACATTTCTTTTAAATACATCGGATTCTAGAGATGTGAAAACAGACCATTGGGAGGCCAAGAAAAAAAAAAAAAACCTATTTTAGTACCACAGGAGAACATACCAAAATAGCAGATCCATGCGCATGATCCCTTGGAGGTCCTTTCATATTATAAGATTATGGCATCCAAATGACAAAGACATTATAATCGACAATTGGTAGCTACAACATACAATGATAAGGATACATTACAATTGGCACTTTAAAAAAAAATATCAAACTGGTATTTTTAAACATCATCTGTTGTTGTTTCTGTGAAAATAATCAAGCTGTGTATCAACCCAGAATCCTAGGATGGCTCACAAATCATAAGGAAACAATGGTTATATTCAGATCTTCAACAAACCTAAATTCAAAACTTAAATTCAAAAACCTAAATTCAAACCCTGCTTCTTAACCTAAAATCGAAACTTAAATTCAAAACCTAAAATCAAAATATATGCACAACACAAAATTAATCAACTGCATTTATACATTAGAGAGAGAGAGAGAGAGAACCGGTGGCCGTAGGAATCGGTGGTAGCAGCTGTATTCACGGGGAAGAGGCGCCACGAAGGCACGCGAAAAATATCAGGGTTCCGCCTAAATCTTTGTGGGGGTTAAACCATAGAAGAGGTTACGCACGAAAAATAGGAGCTTTCGACGGCAACAGAGAAGAGAAGAGAACCGACGACAACCATGAGAAGAGAAGTAGGGACGCAGCGAGGTTGTTGAAGAGAGAAGGGGTAGGTTTCGGGGCTCAAACCAAAGAAGGGTTGGGTCAATCACGAAGAGGGCTCAAAACGGTGAGTTTTGCCAACATATTTTCAACCTAATTTCAATCCTTCCGAAGTGGTTCATTTCATTAAGTTCTCTCTCAAACCGCAGCATTTTGCTTTGCCACGTTGGATGGGAGCGCAATTTTGGTCCGCAAACCGCTTGCATTCAGAGTTTTCCTATTACATATAATTGCAGACCCGTAAGGAAAAAGTATAATTTAGAGCTTGAAACAACACGTGACCATCAGGTATATATGGTACTGCGGTGACCACAACGTATGCAGAAAATTAGAGTTTGGAATTGTGTTTTTATTACATAATCCTGATTATACTATAAATTAAATCAAATTCATAATTATTGTCACATGCGTGATATTGTCCTAATTAAACTAGATTGTTGTACCGACATATGCCATCTTGACATTGGTTTTATTTTCTAAAGCACTTCAAAGTACCATTAACAAGCTAGCTTCACCTATAACAAGCATATGGTCATGTACTCATGAAAGACTCCCCCGTAGCCCCAGCCCCACTCATATATGAGTACTGGTATTGAAAAAGAGAGAGAGGCTAAGAACCATACGTGGTGTAAAGATAGGATTTACAACTTCCAATGACCACGTCATCATTCTAAGAAGATTAGAATAGAACTGGCCTCATTGATTATCCCATACAATATTATCTCCCTCTCTCTCTCTCTCTCTCCTCTCAAGCCTCTCTGATCTCCCCCCCTCAAAAATGCCGACCAGGAGCAGTATTTATCTTCCACAAATATACAACTTACATTGATCAAACCGTGTGAATGAGAAAGTAGAATCTGGCATGGGTTTGTAGCCAATTATTCAAAGAACAAAATGAAGAAACTTAAGGCAGCGAGCGAGGTGCCCGAAAATGGATAATGTGGCCATGGGTGAAATGGGTTTTGGTTTTGTGCAAACTGGTGCGAACTTGCCTCGTTTGTTTTAATGAATGAAAAGAGATGGGATGAGTTGAAATTAAAATTAAAAGTTGAATAAAATATTATTAGAATATATTTTTTTAATATTATTTTTGTTTTGAGATTTGAAAAAATTGAATTGTTCATTTTATTTTATGTGAGAATTTGAAAAAATCATAAAGATTAAATTAGATAAAATGAGATTTTTTAAGATTTGCGTGAATAGTATTAAGATATTTCAATTGAGTTGAGATGAGATAGTTTTTAAATATGTGTGTATTTGTTTATAGAGGTAAGATGAGATGGTTTTAACTTTTTGAGTCAGGCTACTCTGCTGCCCAGAGTAGCCCGCTCTACTTGTCCGCTTGTGGTTTTTTATTTTTTTCATTTTTCTATTCACATTTTTTAATAGATTTAAATATTTTAAAAAAAAATATAAATACACTTAAAATCACTTCCTTAATCACTAAATAAAAAAAAATACCAAGCGATACTTTTGGACGGTATGTTTGGGGCGGCATAGTAGCATTTTTCTAACTTTCTTGGAATTTGATAAAGTTGTGAATCCCACTAATTATTGTGTGTATTTTTAAATGATTGGGTAATAGTTATTTAAATATTTGTCATTAATTAATATCAAATATTAATTAAAAACAAAAAATACTTAACGTTATTAAACTAAAATTTGTAATAAATGAAACTTTATATTTTAAATTAATTGGTTAATATGTTGGGTAATATAAAATTAAACTTTATATTTTAAAATAATTTTTCTATTTTCAAATTTGTAATAATTCAACTCAACTTGAGATGTATACTACAAAAAGCAGAACTACGATGCCAATTTTTCAGCTTTCAAAAAAGCAAATATTATCCATGGGACCCAACACATAGTTACCTACATACAAACCTTGACAAAAATGTGCACGCACGAAAAATACTACTTTGTCATGGTATTAATTCAGTATATAATAACGCACGTTAAATGAGAAATTGACTTTAGATAAATCCCTGATTTTCTTAATTCCAGAATCTAAAGCGGTAGACACTTCTATATTACTTTTATTAAATTCGAATTACAAAATTTATTAACATTATAAACTGCAGTATGTGCACAAGATGATCTCATTTCTAAATCAACACATGTCATCAAATAATTATATTCAATATGCATTAAATAGTATCAATATTAAATATTGTAAAACATATACAACTACTCTGCTTAACAAGTATACCACTACAATAAATAAAGAAAATGACACATACACCACTACTTTTAATTACACGTTCAACGACCATCCCTATTTGCCTACATAGGTATGACAATTATATCTCTTATTGCAGCCATAACTTGGGTTGCTTCAGTCTTCATGTCCAAATTACGAGATGACCCTACCTCGTCACTAACTTTATGCTTAATAGTAGGGAGCTGCCTCCTACTCCAATATTGAAATAACCAGTCATGGAAAGTCACTGTTCTAATGAGATTATGCAACACACAACATACTGTCATGATGAGTCCTTGCCTCCCAATGGAATATGCAGGCATAAGTTTAAAATTTTAAACCGTTATTTATGTACACCAAAAGTACGTTCTATAATATTACAAAGTGAGGAATAACAGTAATTCAAATAGTCTTTGTACTCTCGAAATTGACTTTGATTATAACGCTCATTTCTGTGATACATTTCTCGGGAATAGGGGCAAAATCCCTTATATGCATGGGTAAGCAGAATTGACTAAATAATAAATACCTGGCCATATAGATTTCAAAACACATAACAAGATTACTTGAAAGGAAAAAAAATCACAAAAAGTCAATTATTTTTGCATTAAATGATAAAAGAAATTTACCCTCAGCCGGCCATAGAAATTGGGTGGATCTTTCACTCAATGCATGGAGAAAGACACGAGCGTTATGCACTGTTTCCTCTTATCGAATGAATACAAATATAAACTTTATATCGAAGTCAAATATACATAATACACTTTGAACAACTTGCCCACACCGGTTTCTATATGCCTCACGTATTGAGGCTTACGTGATGGTGGTACCACAATGTCCATCATAGGGCCGTCCATTGCATCAAAGCATCGCTGTCAACTTAGAAATAAAATTGTTAATAAAAAAGTAATGTGAAAAAAATAAGTTAAAAAGTTTTCTTCCGATCATTCCAGGAAAGACAAAAAAATGAGTAGTTAAAGATCTACAAATAAAGGAGTAGAAAAAATAATAAAGAAATAATAGAAAAATACTATTTGAATATAATAGAAAGAATAGAAAGTGAGATGTATGAGGTTTTTAAAAGATGAGTAAAGTTTAAGAGAAAATTTAAAAAGTGTATTTTTTAACTAAATTATAAGAAGATTTATAGGAAAACCAATGAGAATGCTCTTACACAACATCCATTTTGAAGTTATTCTCTAAAAAAAATAGGAAGAGAAAACATGGAGAGAAAAAAAAAAAGCAATATATATGAGACCTGATATCAACACGGGTTGCGTACAAATAATTTCTGTATGTCCGAAATTAGGCCCAATACGAAGTAAACCACGTGGGCCAACCTAGAATGTCGCATCTGAACGTAAGATTGAAATGGGCTCACTGGCCCATTAACTAGCCAACATAAATAAGCCTCTGAAACTGATATCGACTTCTTGATACTTGGGTTGCTACACCTACTGGTAATAGTTGACCCCTAACCGCCGTCGTTTTAGGAGTAGTTTGTATCGTGGAGTATTACGAGAATATTTTAATATTATTTATTATATTTATATTAATTTTTATTTATTTATTATTATTTAATATTTTTTCATTATTATTAACAGAATATGTGAGATATCTCAGTGCGGTTATTTGTTTACCGGTCGAAGATCACTGCTGTTTTGGGCAAATTGTTCTCCCTAAGTTCATATATTGTACAAGTGCGCCTGATGGATCAGCTTCGTGTTCAAGAAGTGATAATGATGAATACATGCACAGATTGAAGATCAATCAGGTGCACACGAATTAGCGACTTTCCTTCAATGTGGGTTGAAACTTGAGGGGGTTCATTTTTTTGGTAATGGGGAGTCTCAGTTTTTTCAAAAGTTGCTGCATTTTCTTTTCTCTCTCCTGAATTTCTTCTCTCTCTCTCTCCTCCCCCCGGCGCCCCAAGTTGCTGTGTGAGATTTAGTTGGTTTTGGATTCCAGACCCAACAAGAAGTGAAAAAGATAAAAAGAAGTGAACATTGAAAAGAAAAGAAAAGAATGTCAGCTCAACATCATGGGTGAGAAGATAAATGTTTGGAAGTACTAATGACATAGATTTTATGTTGTGTTAGTATGGCGGTTGGGCCTAACGTCCTTTGTTCTGTTCGTTATGAGCTTTTTAAGATTGGTTTCTGCATGATGACAAAAAAATTGAATGGAAATTGCAACCATGGAGTTCATAATACAATTGAGTTCATAATAAAGGTAACGAGATGATTTGCTAATTTATTCCCCAAAATGAAGGAAATCAGTGTGATCAGAAGAAATGGTGATGAGACTTCTCCAAATAGGCCGTTTCTTCTCATGTTACTTGCCTCTTGTTATGCCGATACTTCAATGGCACACATATATTAATGATTCGTTAAACAGCATAGTACTATGTGTGCTTCCTTTTGAAATCACGCAACATCTCCAATTCATAGATTATCGCCTGCCTTTATATAGGTAGATAAAATTACTATTTTTGAGATAGGAATTGAAGTAGTAGATCTTTTAGCTCCTACAAAACCGAACCATATTTAGATTGATATTTTGGCTGAATATTTTTTGAAATAGTTTTGGAGTTACCTCCCACCACTACCAATACATAATATTAGTTTTCTTTCTGTAGAGATTTTACATGTGATCTTTCCAAACACGAACATCTATGTCCTTGCTGCCAATCACAAGCTAGCGGGGCTCATATTTAGTGCTTCAATTTCATTGAATGGGCCACAATTGGTATAGACTTGCTCACTTCATTTTATTTGCCACCTTAAAAATTTCTTTTATCTGCAAGATTGCCCAAGGTCAAGTCTGCTTTGGGGGCGATAGCTAAAATCCCATATTAGCAGATAAAAAATCAGTAAAGATATATGCTCCAGTATTCTTCATTTGTATGGAAAGTTTGAAACGTAAAAAACTACATTAGATCAATTTTTCTGCTGATCATGCCTACTACTTTTTCTGTTAGTGCAGCTCTGTCCCCTCTCCTGACCCAATCCCAATGTCTCACTTTCTCCTGATGCACTTGGAACATTCTTGTTATATAATTGCTAAAGGTATTATCTTTATTTCGCTCATTTCATTTCCCTACAATCATGTGTTTCCTGCTTATGGTCTCTCATGTTTTTTTTTTTTTTTTTATATGTAAGAAGAATTTATACTTACGGTTTTTCATGTTGACAAGACATTTATTGAGAACCTTGTAATTTGTCAAAGATGTAAAGAGCAATTCCTTTTCCTCCAAAAATTTTTGTTGAAACAACTCTTCCGCTGATGTCTTCAGCTTACTTACGTGAAATGCAACTGGTGAGAATCCTCCTCTAATTTGCTTGTCTCACACACCACCATTTACCCTTATGCTTTGGTCACTGCCAATGAAGATAAGGTAACACTTGATGATATGTTAGGCTGCTCAAAGTTCTTTATCTTTGAATGAATTTGATTTTCTATGGAATATTTCAGAAGTGTGTGGGAGTTTAGATTTCACAGAAAGACGAGATTGTGGCATATATATATGTGAGATTCTATACCAATTTATGTCATTATCCATTCTAGTCAGGTATTTTATCTAAGGTCTGATAACACAGTCCATATGGTTGTCATGAGAAATACTACAAAGAATAGCAGATGCCTAAAGAATAATGATTTCTATATAACCTAAATCATGATAAGAGGGATGCAAGCTTTCACTGTAGAAAATATAAGAGCTGCTCTGTTTTCGTCGCTAACGTCACTTGTTGGCACTGGGCAGTATCCATTAAGAAAACGACTAATGAATTAGCCAGGAGGAATAATGAATTAGATTTTCCTACTTCCCAATACATCAGTAAGCAGTATGCATTTGCTTCAGTTTAAAGGGTTTTCACTAATTGTATGTTGAGTGGATATCATGAATAATATTTCCCATCTTGCTGCATGTGTTTATTGGGGCTGATGAAAAATATTTATCTCTTTAGTTTGAAACAATCGAGGTATAATAATAGGCTTTTTGGATTTAAAAGACATTTGAGAGCTGGAAGGTTACAAAATAATTTCACTATAATCTGCAAGAAATTGTAGCGCTAATGAAAACAAATATAATCTTCCTGTCAAATAAAAATTAAGAAAAGAACGACATATGTTACTCTTCTGGGATCCTGCACCATCAACTCTGCCTTTTGTCAGTCATTGATTATTATTTCAGCTTGGGTTACAGAGGTGATACATGCTCACTGAATGCCATTTAGGAAATTCCTCTATTAGCTCGACTGTACACACCTATCTATAACGAAGAACTCTTAAAACAAAACCAACAGAGGGGGGTTGAAGAAAGAAGAAAGGAAGAAACCCAACCAACCAACCAACCAGCCAACCAACAGACTTCATGAAAGTTCCTTGACAAAATTGAAAGAATCTGCTACCTTCTAGTTTCCTCTTCTTTGCTAGAAGCTAATTCTTTCTTTCAATGTCATGTGCTCTTCCTCTTTCTACTCAAGAGTAACAAGAGCATATTAAGACCTGTTGTGGATAGGATCTGATCCTCTTCGCACCCTCCGTTTGCTCGATTCATTTGGATCGAACTTCTTGTTTACATGTGCCATTGTCTTCCCTGTGTTTATTTGCTCCATGGCAACAACCTTAAGAACGCGACGATTCTGTGCCATTAACTCACAATCTTCTTGGCCTTGTTTGAGGGCAAGGTCTATACTTCTCAAGCTAGAAACTTTGTCTGGTTGAACTGCTAAGAAACCAATGCAGATTAGAAGTATGAACACTCTATGAGCACCATAAACCATGGTTTCTTCTCTTGAACAAACAAGAACAATAGAAGTATCTTCCTTTTCTTTAGGATAATAGCAGAGTAAGCAGGTCTGAGTTTGTAAACCTTCTATTCTTATGTTCCATTCCTGTAGACAAGGCTGTTATATATATCTCTTAATCGATTTGGAGGGAGCTTGAAAGCATAAAGCAGAGAGGGACCCAAAACACTTCAAAGGAGTTTTAGATTCACAATGCAATCTAAGCAAATTAAGGCTGTGATACAAGAATCTGACAAGGACAAATAAAGGGGTTGGAACAATACCCTTGAGAAGCCAAGTATCTTTTTTCATTTTCCCCCTACATCTCTATCATTTGCCTGCTTTTATCTACCAAGGAAAGGCCATCCCTGTCTGTTGGACTCAGCCATCTTGCCACATCACCCGACCATGCTTGTGTGTACATGTGACCGGGACTGATATTTTCTAGCTAAGCTAATCATTTATGCTCAGTATAGGTTCTGTTCCTATGGATGCCATCAAATTGTACTTGTAAATCTAGCGCATACTGGGTAACAGGATGAATATGATTTTATATATTTATCTATTTACTTATTTTTTTGGCCCATAAGAAAGGAGAGCGGGTTGAGTTGATTCTCATAAACAAGAAGATTTGTATGTAGGGTTATTCTGGTAAATAACAGTTCCTTTGTTATTAAGAAAAGCAGGTTTTTGTTTTTTAACCAGGTATACAGAAGCCATGGGCCACCAAAAACCAGAAGGAAAAATTTAATTGGAAGCGATTCTGTACTTTAACACGTGCATCAATTCAATATAATTAGTCAGAAAGTATATTTTATTAAAAAAAATACTAATTTGAATTTAAAATATGAAATAATACTAGTACGCAAAATGTAAATTTATNGCTTTTATCTACCAAGGAAAGGCCATCCCTGTCTGTTGGACTCAGCCATCTTGCCACATCACCCGACCATGCTTGTGTGTACATGTGACCGGGACTGATATTTTCTTGCTAAGCTAATCATTTATGCTCAGTATAGGTTCTGTTCCTATGGATGCCATCAAATTGTACTTGTAAATCTAGCGCATACTGGGTAACAGGATGAATATGATTTTATATATTTATCTATTTACTTATTTTTTTGGCCCATAAGAAAGGAGAGCGGGTTGAGTTGATTCTCATAAAAAAGAAGATTTGTATGTAGGGTTATTCTGGTAAATAACAGTTCCTTTGTTATTAAGAAAAGCAGGTTTTTGTTTTTTAACCAGGTATACAGAAGCCATGGGCCACCAAAAACCAGAAGGAAAAATTTAATTGGAAGCGATTCTGTACTTTAACACGTGCATCAATTCAATATAATTAGTCAGAAAGTATATTTTATTAAAAAAAATACTAATTTGAATTTAAAATATGAAATAATACTAGTACGCAAAATGTAAATTTACTTGTACATAACAAAACCAAAACGTTGCTGCAGTGTTAACCAAATCATATAAAGAATAGAGATGGAAGGGAAAGTAGGGGGAATAGAACAGGCCCCAAAAGAAACAAAGCCTTGCTTTATGCCATTCTAAGATCTCCTCTCCACTTTAGAATTCCAAGCTCTATTCCCCATGCAACAAAAATTACACTTCTTGGTTTCTTGTGCTAAATGTCGTTCTTTATGCTTTTCTTTGCTGTTCTTTCGCTTGCCAAGCTCTAAACCCTCCCTTCAATATTTCAGATAAGACCCACTTCAAGCCTCTCTCTCTCTCTCTCTCTCTCTCTCTCTGATTGTTATTTGTTTTTTCTCTTTTATTCATGCAGACCGTCTTTTTCTTTATTTTCTGAAATCATATTAAAATCATATACAATATCACATGCAACTAGGAACATTCTAAAGCGTAAGTGTTTTCACTTTATCAAAATCACGCTACATACTCTGCCTTAAAATGAAGGATGACTGGTCATGGTCCAAGCAATACAACCACAGCTTGGGTGTTTTGTTAATGTTCTGATTCTTTGCTTTTTTATCCTCCAATTAGAGTAAAAAGATTTAGGACGAGTTGTTGCTTTCTGGTCTACGTTTTCCTTCACGAGGTTTGAATTTTCTTTTAAGGGTTTTATGCACCATGCATGATGCCATGAACTTGTGTGAACTGTAGTCCATGTGTACATTCAAGAGAGAATTCGGAAACCACACGAATTCCCATCAATCTCCATGAAACCAAACTGATCTTTGGACATCCTATTTCATTGGCACTTTTGACATTAGAAATAAAAAAACTTAGTATTCTTGCAAGATTGATTTTGATTTCTTGTCCTACACATTACATGGAAGGTTTATCAAAGTTCAAATTATTAGGACGTGTGCTGAATGCACTGGTCTTGGGTGGCTCCTAGTGAAATGGATATAATCCAGCACTAATCTTCAGTTCCAAACCTTTGCCATATAAGGAAATAAATAAATGCTAGGTGGGGCCTTTTTACTTAGTTTGGGGTACGGCTTTATGTACTATGTTAATCTTGATGACTGAAGTACTCATTAGATACCCTTTATTTTATTTTATTTTCAGTTTTTGCTTTTAGTCTATTACCATTAGAATCTTCAATAATTAGGTGGATCCCACGTCCTCNAAAAAAAAAAAAACAAAAAAAAAAAAAAACGGATAGATCTATTGGTGACCATTTATTATTTGAAAAGCAAAGATAAAAGTGGGAGCAACAAACAGAATGTAATCAAACTATATGTTAAAGAGATGTTCTTCAAGCTACTTTTAAGATTGTTCTCCTCGAATCACAGTCACGCTAAGACTTGTGAGAATATATGCTTTGCCACTTCATCACAAGTATAATATATTAATCTATCTTTTATCATCCTTTCTCACATCCTCTGCTTAGTTTCAATATTTGAAATGAAGGTAGCAACAATCATGATTATCCTCCAATTGTTGTAAAGTAAAGAGAAAAGTAGCAATTGAATTAAAAGACTAAATTATCTAAAATTAGTTCTTCAAGAACAAAATATTATTTTTCTCAATTTCATTGTTGTGTATTTACAACAAATACTCATCAAAACACCTTTTTATAGGCATGAGAGAATACATAATATTAAATAAATACATGAACTTAGAGAATGACAATACATGAATCAAAAGGATACATGAATATGAGAAATAGGAATACATGAATATTAAAGAATTCTAATGGTCATCGACTCATCTATCAAATACATGGAATGTATTTTACTAAATTCATATATTTACAACACTCTTCCTTAGATGACCATACACAAAAAATATGCATTGTTACAACCTTATCAAAGAAAATCTAGTGGAAAAAACTTGTGGTAAAGAAAAAAAAATACGACATTCTAATGTGTCTTTGAATACTTTAGGATTGTCTCATTAAAACCTTTCAAAGAAAAAACCATATGTGAAAAACCTTAGCGAAGAAAAAAGTGTACAATCCAGATAATAATCGACTCCCTTTTATAAATATGTAAAGCTTCAATTGTTTGTGATAAAAGATCCTTGAGTCGTCATATTCCAAATGTGTACTAACTTTTTGAATGTTGCAATTGGTAAAATTTTAGTGAATTAGGCTGTCAAATTATTACTTGACTGTATTTTCTTGACATCAATGTTGCCGCTCTTTTGAACTCGTGTGTATAAAAGAATTTTGGTGAAATATGTCGCGTCTTATCACCTTTGATGTAGCCTCCTCTTATTTGTATAATACATGCCACATTATCTTTATATAATATTGTTGTGCTACCTTTGATTGTGGGTAATCCACACTTTTCTTGAATATGTTGAATTACCGATCTTAATAAAATGCATTCACGGCTTGCTTAATGAATTGCAACAATTTTTTAGTGATTGGAAGAAGTAGCAACTATTGTTTGTGTGATAGACTTTCATGAAATAGTTATACCTCCATATATAAATAGGTATCCTATTTGAGGACGTTCTTTATGCGAATCAAATGGATAAGCTATGTCTGCATATTCAATTAATTGTATGTTTGATTCTTTTAGATAAAATAATCACATATCGATCATACCACAAAGGTAACGTATAACATGTTTGACTTCATTCCAATATTTTTGAGTTTGTGTATAACTAAATCTTGCTAGTAAGTTGACTGAAAACGCAATATCAAGTCTTGTATAATTTCCAAGATACATTAAAGCACCAATTATACTAAGGTATGGTACTTCAGGACCAAAAATTTCTTAATATTTTCCTTGATGTCGAAAATGGTCTTTCTCTATATCAAATGATTAAACACTATTGGAGTACTCAAATGGTAAGCTTTATTTATATAAAAGTGCTTCAATACTTTTTCTGTATAAGTGGATTGATGAACTAAAATTTTATTTAAGATCAAGACAAAATCTAATTTTTCCAAGATCTTTCATTTAAAGTTCATTTTTCAAATAAGTTGCCGTTTTTGTGAGTTCTTATGGAGTCTCAATGAGATTTAAGTCGTCTACATATACTGTAATAATTGTAAATTCAGACTCTGACTTCTTAATGAAAACACAAGGACAAATTGGATTATTCTCAAATATTTTTTTCAATAAATATTCGCTAAGACGATTGTACCACGTGTCCAGATTATTTTAGACCGTATAATAATTTTTGTAGCTTGATAGAATAAATACTTCCAGATTTTGAATTATATGCTTCGGGCAATTTATATTCTTTAAGAATTTTCATATAAATATCATTATCTAATGATCCATATAAATATGCAAAACCACACCCATTAAACACATATCCAAACTTTTAATGACTACTAAGTTAATAAAAAATCTGAATGTAATTGAATTTATTATTGGAGTATATGTTTATTGATAATCAATACCAAGTTTCTGTGAGAAACCTTGTCCAACAAGTTGTGCTTTATATTTTATGATTTTATTTTTCTCATTATATTTATGTATAAATACTTACTTATATTCAACAGGTATAACACCTTTAGGTATTTCGACTACATGTCCAAATACTTACGTTTTGCAAGTAAATTCAATTCTGCATTAATTGCATTTTATTTCATTTTGACCAATCATTTCTATGTTGACATTCAATTTCATCATTACTTTTTGTAATGTAAATGACAACTTTAAATGAAAATATATTGTCGACAATAATTTTATTTCTATCTCACAATTCTCATGTTCTTACATAATTTATCAAGATCTCGTTATTTTCAGGTACATGTTCATCTTCAGGAAATATCTCTTCAGGATATTCTTTTTTTGGAGAATTTGGTGTTGAAAATTTGGATGAATCAATTGATTTTGTTGTCTATTTTGTGGGTTTGATTTTTTTACGAACACCAATTTTTTTTTCTTTTGCTTTTCTCTTTCAAGGAATCTTATCTGTTGCACCAATAGGTCTTCCAAGATTCAGGCATGTCTTCAATTCATTTGTTACTTGATTTCTTGATTATCCAATAAGGTCTTCAATCCTCGCAGGAATATTAGCAGTTGGAATATAAGATTTTATTATTTTCTTACTATGAGTAAATGTATTGGATAATTAATTTGTAATACCTTATAAATAAATAATCTTTTGAACTTCCAGTTCACATTGATTGTATGAGGATCAATATGAGATCATGTCGAAGCATTCCATGTTATTTCTTTTTATGCTCCAGGCACATCTTCTTCTCCTAATTGTAAAAAAATTGTTTCATCAAAATGATAATTTTGAAAACGTGCCTTAAAAATATCACTAATTAAAAATTTCGAGTCTACGTTGAAGGCCCATCTTAGTATGTTTGGGAGGTACAATCGAAATATAGACAGAATAACAAAAAATACAAAACTGAAAAATATTTAGTGATTGACCAAAAGTAAATTGCAATGGGGAGTATTTATTATGATAGTTGGTCTAATCCGATCTAATGATGCAGCATGTAAAATTGCATATTCCCAAGTAGAAACATGTAGTTTTGTTCTCATAAGCAAATGTCTAGCAATTAATTGTAGTAGTTTAATAAACGATTTGGCCAAACCATTTAAAGTATGTACATGGGCAACTGAATGTTCAACATAAATTCCTATTGATATGCAATAATCATTAAAGGCTTGAGATGTAAATTCTCCTGCATTATCCAATCTGATAGACTTGATTGAATAATCAGAAAATTAAGCTCATAATCTATTTATTTGTGTAAGAAATCTAGCAAATTTGACATTACAAATAAAGAGTAGACAAACATGTGATCACTTAATTGATGCATCTATTAAGACCATAAAATATTTAAATGGTTCACATGGCGGATGTATTGGCCCACATATATGCCCATGAATTCTTTCTAAAAATGATGGAGATTCAATTACTACTTTAGATGTGGATGGTATAATAATTAGTTTTTTTTAGAACATGATGCACATGGATAATCACTTAGTAAAAGAATCTGATTTTTTAGAAGATGTCGATGTAAATTCTCAATTATTTGTTGCATTATAATTGATCATGAATATCCAAGGCGATCATGCTAAAGAATAAAGATTTTTGGATGGAAGCACTTCTAGTTCGTTATAATATTTGATTCAAGTGTACTCATAGTTGTATAATAATAATCCGAAGAGAAAGCTGACAGTTTTTCTAATACAAGGTTCTGGCCCTAAATCATAGAAGTAATATAAAGATACTCATTATTGCATTCATTGATGGTTTCAACATGATAATTATTACGAATCACAATGAATATCTTTAAAACTTACTAAATTTTTTCTAGATTTTAAGGAATATAAAGTATCGTTAATACAAAATTTTATTCCTTCTGGTAACATTATATTTGCTCTTCCAGAACCTTCAAATAGGTTCAAAGAACCTGATATGGTATTGACATTAGCTCTATTCAATATTAAACATTGAAAATATCTCTTATCTTTAAAATTGTATGTGTAGTACAAATGTCTATAAGACATGCATCTCCACTAATTTTCTTCAAATTGATCAATTCATCAATAAAATTCATGCTTCAGTGATCAAAGAAATCTCACAGATAACTTTCAATTTCAATAAACATGAAAATTGGCTAGAGTTTCGTACTGATAACGTGTTATAAAACTAAAGAAAAGTAGCAAGAGAATTGAAAGATTACAATATCTAAAATTAGTTCTTCATAACTAAATATTATTTCTCTCAACTTTCTTCTGTGTCTACAACAAATGCTCCTCAAGATACTATTTTATAGGCATGATAGGATATATAATATTAAATGAATACATGAATTTAGAGAATGGCAATACATGAATCAAAGTAATATATGAACATAAGAAAGAGGAATATATGAATATATGAATATTTAAGAATTTTAACGGTCATCCGTCAAATACATTCATATATTTACAATAAACTTTTCTCCTAATTTATCTTCAAATGCTATAGCATATGTGACACACTCCTAATTTATCCTTAACGTAGCGTATATATAGCAAAGACTCCATACAAGGTAAGATGCATGCACATTGTCAATGGCCACAGACATGGTTGTTCGGAACAGTAGGAGAAAGAAGAGAAATGGAAGACAAATTATACGTTTTGTCCCTAGTTTCGTCTAAATCTGTAAGATCAAATCCCTTAGCTAGAATGGAAACGAGGGACAAAGAACCTAAGACCACAACATATGCTTTGCCACTTCATCACAAGTATACATATTAATCTATCTTTTATCTTCCTTTCTAACATCTTTTACTTAGTCTCAATATTTGAAATGAAGGTAGCAGTAATCGTGATTATCCTCCAATTGTTGAACGGTGGTGGTTATGTTCAATAATGTGCTAAAAACTGTTGAGTTTATTGTAGAATAAAGAAAAAGTAGTAAGAGAATTGAAAGACTACATTATCTAAAATTAGTTTTTCAAGAACAAAATATTATTTCTCTCAACTTCATTGTTGTGTGTTTACAACAAATGTTCATCAAAATACCTTTTTATAGGCATGAGAGGATACAAAATATTAAATAAATATATGAATTTAGAGAATGACAATATATAAATCAAAGGGATATATGAACATGAGAAATAGGAATACACGAATATTAAAGAATTCTAATGGTCATCGACTCATCCATCAAATATATGGAATGTATTTTTCTAAATTCATATATTTACAACACTCTCACTTGGATGACCATATACAAAGAATATGCATCTTTAAAACCTTACCATAGAAAATCTAATAGAACAAATTTATGACAAAGGAAAAAGAGTACAACATTTTAATTTATTTTTGAATACTTTAGAATTGTTTCATTAAAACCTTTCAAAGAAAAAACCATATGTGAAAAACCTTAACGAAGAAAAAAGTGTACAATTCGGATAATAATCGACTCCCTCTTATAAGTATGTAAAGCTTCAATTGTTCGTGATGAAAGATCATTGAGCCATCGCATTTCAATAATGTGTACTAACTTTTTGAATGTTGCAATTGATAAAGTTTTAGTGAATAAGTCTGTCAAATTATTACTTGACTGTATTTTCTTAACATCAATGTCACCACCCTTTCGAAACACGTGTGTATATAAAAGGATTTTGATGAAATATGCCTCATCTTAGCACCTTTGATGTAATTTTCTCTTATTTGCATAATACATGACACATTATCTTCATATAATATTATTGTGCTACATTTGATTGTGGGTAACCCATACTTTTCTTGAATATGTTGAATTACTGATCTTAACTAAATGCATGCACCGCTTGCTTAATGAATTGCAATAATTTCTGAATGATTGGAAGAAGTAGCAAATATTGTTTATTTGACATATTTCTATGAAATAGTTGTACCTCTATATGTAAATAGGTATCCTGTTTGAGAACATCCTTTATGCAGATCAAATAGATAATCTATATCTGCATATCCAACTAATGATGTCTAGAAAGATAATTAATTTTGTTACATGTTTTGTGGGTATGATTTCTTTAGAAACACCAATGTCTTTTTCTTTTATTTTTCTCTTTCGGATAATCTTATCATTTGCACTAATAGATCTTCCACGCTTCAAACATGTCTTAGATTCATTTGCTGCTTGATTTCTTGATTATCCTAAGGTACTTTAGTCCTTGCAGGAATATTGGTAGCTTAAATATGAGATTTTATTATTTTCTTACTATCAGTAAATGCATTCGGTAATTGATTTGCAATACCTTGTAAATAAATAATTCTTTAAACTTTCAGTTCACATTTATTTGTATGAAAATCAATATGAGATCATGTCAAACCAATTCATATTATTTCTCTTTGTACTCCAAGCACATCTTTTTTTCCTAATAGTGAAAAAATTATTTCATCAAAATGACAATTTTCAAAACGTACTTTAAAAATATTAACAGTTAAAGGTTCAAGGCATCTAATAATTGAAGAAGAATAAAACCAATATAAATTTCAAGTCTTCGTTAAGGGCGATCTTAGTGTGTTTGGGAGGTACAATCAGAGCATAGACAACATAACAAAAAATACGAAGATGAAAAATATTTGATAGTTGACCAAAAGCAAGTTGCATTGGAGAATATTTATTATGGGCAGTTGGTCTAATCCGAACTAATGATGTAACATGTAAAATTGCATGTCCCCAAGTAGAAATATGTAATTTTGTTCTCATAAGCAAATGTTTAGCAATTAATTATAGTAGTTTAATAAACGATTCGGCCAAACCATTCTGAGCATGTACATGGGCAACTGAATGTTTAACATGAATTCCTATTGACATGCAATAATCATTAAAGACTTGACATGTAAATTTTCATGCATTATCTTATCTGATAGACTTGGTTGGATAATCAAGAAATTGAACTCGTAATCTAATTGTTTATGCAATAAGTTTAGTAAATGCAACACTACAAGTATAGAGTAGATAAACATGTGATCACTTAGTTAATGTATCTATTAAAATCATAAAATATCTAAATGGTTCACATGACAGATGTATTGGCCCACATATGTCCCTAAGAATTCTTTCTAAAAATGATGGGAATTCAATTACTACCTTAGAAGGGGGATGGTCTGATAATTAGTTTTCCTTGAGAACATGATGCACATGAATAAACTTGGTAAAATAATCTTCTGATTTTTTAGAAGATGTCCATGTGAATTATCAATTATTCATTGCATCATAATTGATCCCGAATATCCAAGGTGATCATGTCAAAGAATAAAGATTTTTGGATCAGAGCATTTTTTGTGTATCACAATATTTAATTCAATTGTATTTATAATTGTATAATATAAACCCGAAGAGAAAGCTGACAGTTTTTCCAAAATGAGTTTCCAATCCAAAAACATAGAAGTAATATAAAGATATTCATTACTGCCTTCATTGATGGTTTCAACATGATAACCAATATGAATCACGATGAATATATTTAAAACTTAGTAAATTTTTTCTAGATTTTGAAGAATACAAAGTATCGTTAATATAAAATTTTATTCCTTCTGGTTATATTATATTTGCTCTTCCGGAGCTTTCAATTAGATTCGAAGAACCGGATATGGTATTGGCATTAGTTCTGTTCAATATTAAACATTGAAAATATCTCTTATCTTTAAGAATTGTTTGTGTGGTACAACTGTCTGCAAGACATACATTTCCACTAATTTTCTTTAAATTGATCAATTCATCAATAAAATTCATGTTTTAGTAATCAGAGAAACCTCACAGATAGCTTTCAACGTCAAAGAACATGACAATTGGCTAGAATTTTGTACTGGTAATGTGTTGTAAAACTAAAGAAAAATAGTAAGAGAATTGAAAGATCACAATATATAAAATTAGTTCTTCAGGAACTAAATATTATTTCTCTCAACTTCCTTGTTGTGCGTCTATAACAAATACTCCTCAAGACACCGTTTTATAGGCATGAGAGGATACATAATATTAAATGAATACATGAATTTAAGGAATGATAATACATGAATCAAAGGGATACATGAACATGAGAAAAAGGAAAACATGAATATTCAAAAATTTTAATGGTCATCCATCAAATACCTGGAATGTATTTTACTACATTCATATATTTACAACAAACTTTTTTCCTAATTTATCTTTAAATGTTACAGCATATGTGACACACTCCTAATTTATCCCGAACGTGGCACATATATGGCAGAGACTCTGTACAATGTAAGATGCATGCACATTGTCAATGGTCACAGAAATGGTTGTTTGGGACAGTAGGAGAAAAGAAAAAGTAAGGAACAAAAATGGAGGACAAATTTTCAAATCATACTTCTTGTCCCTTCTTATCCCTAGCTTCGTCTAAATTCGTAAGATCAAATCTCTTGGTTAGAGTGGAAACTAGAGACAAAAAACCTAAGCCCAACAACATATGCCACGGCCGAGAAAACCATACGGAACCTGAGCAAAATTATAAGAATTCCAACCACTATTATTTCTAACACCATTTCATTGCCTTCAAGTCCTTCGTCTGGTGTAACCAATCACATTTTCTCCAGAGTACGTAAAGCAACCATAAAAGATAGTTCCATATGCCTGGCTACGTTTGAATGTTAGAAATGAGTTTAATTGAATTGTAAATATTAATATTTTACAGATTCCATTGATGAATTTAACTAAGTTAAAATATGTATGAAATAAGTTAAGATAAATTAAACTTTTTTATGAAAAGTTGAAAAATAGTAAATCTGATTTGAGATAGTTGAGTTTGATTCACCAACCAAACACAACATTAGTGGCTGCATCAATTCCCCCACAAGGTGACTGACATCAAAAGTAAAAGATCTCCTGAGCAATAAGAAAGCAAGCTTCTATTATTTGCCGGAACATCAAATACTGTGACATCAAATTGATAGATGGAGAGAAAAAAAAACAAAAATAACCCAGAAAGAAATTTATTGAAGCTCCCGACATCACACAAAAGGACAGATTATTAAAAAGGAAAAAAATACGAAGAATGATCATTGACTAAATGGGTTACAACCCTGTTTATGTGAACAAGACAGCACATTCCAGATAACAAATCTGGTGTTTCAAGGTGCTCAAGCTGAGGACTGCGAAATTCATATATACATATACATAAAGATGGAAAAAACATAATAAGAAGAAATTGTGGCTCTTCAACAAGCCACAACAGTATTAACCACAGACATAACCTTTTGGTTCTTTTAAATCTCTGGATAAGTGAAACATACGGAATTTATTTTTCACTAATTTCTGCCCAATCACTCTCTCAGTAGGACACATAAAACCATGGAAGTGTTGGCGCAACTACATACAAATTAAACAGTTTCCTGGTGTGAAGCCACTGTGGGTCCTGATGCTATTGCAAATTGCAGACCACCACGTTGCCCGGGTTGTAGCACGAAAGCAATTTGGTTTGCTGCCAACGCTGCAGCCTCCTGTCTCACAAAATCACCATAGTAAACTTTAGAAAATAAATCCCAATTTAATTACAAAAGTAAGTATAATGGTACGTGTTCTGATTATCAAATGTAAAATTTATTTATATTCATTAGAGGTGGTTAAAGATAGCAAAATTAGTTGGAAAAAAAATATATAAAGGTTGATTTGGCTAAAATAATAGATGACATCAATAAAATCCTTATTTACTGATAATAAAAAATGGATGAAACAATTAAAAGATATTACAATTAAGAGTGGAACTAAAGTCAAGACCGACCTGTCTTTGACGTCGACGCTGCAAAATACTAATGGCCCAAGCCATTATGTAGCAGGGCAATAGAAACCCAGCAGCTCGAAGCAAGAAGAGCTGCAGAACATCAACTAAATATCAGCTTCCTTACTGACCTTACCCACAGAATTATCTCAAAAATAAAAAGTGCGGTGGGAGACAGGACATTAATCAAAAGAACTTCATGTTCAAACTGCACTTACAGAGAAAAAAGTAGACGTGTCATCTTCTGCATCAGGATCTGTGATGCTCAATGCATGCCGCAAGAGCAGAAGGGCCATTAACTGCCAAATACAGCAAATCAAGATCTTAAATGCATGGAATTCCAAGGAATGGAAAATATTCTCTTATTTTCTTCAACTTTTAAATTTCATTTATAAAGAACTAACAGTAATACCAGGTGTGCTCCTCTGTCATCCTATGTACTTGGATTACAACCCTAGCACTCATTTATTGGTATTTTCTTACTAACAAAAACAGAAACCCAGCAGTAATGGGAATAAGTTTTTAACCCATCGACAGTGGAAACACCTTCAAGGGCTTAAAAATCACAGAATGCAATCATGGTTTTTTCATTTTCACAAACCTATCTTCCATCAAATATTAAAGATCAATAAGAGCTTAAATTTTAATACACGCTTTGACCGATAGCATGTCTATGACCAATGAGATGTTGGCATGACTGCACGAAAGTGCAGTTATTATGCAGATGTGTGTGTGCATGTGTTTTGGACTTCTGCATATGCTTTCAGTCAATAATTTATAGTTCACGGGCTTACAATTAGTGCAGCTGAACGGCAAAACGCAGCTCCACTAGCATTTGAAGCTGCATACTCATCATATTCAGCTTCCAAAAAATGACGTTCTGCTTCTGCAATTGCCAATATGCGAGGGTCGCTAAGATCCAAAGGAGTTCCAGAGATTGTCCAACCTCCACTGCAAGAAGGAAGCACCACAAAAGATTTCAGAAGACAGATTCAAATTGACATCTATGCAATGCATGATAATAAAATCGCTGAAGTATATATTTAAACAACTGGAAACAAATAAGAAGGAAGATTTAACTTGCCCAATATTGATAGCAGTTTCTTCAGGGTGAGGAGGAGGAGGTGGAGCAGTATAACCAGGTTGGTAAGGCTGCACATAAACAGGGTGCCATCAACAATGGAGAGCATTTAAATATAAACTACAACATTTTAATGATAAACCCTGCAACAAAAATAATTCCAAAGCATGCCACATACAGTTTGATAGAAAAAAGCATGTTCAAGGAAAAAAAATATGAAGCCAAATTTTTTTGGGTGACTGATAGGAAGCCTAATTACCTGAAGGGAAAATGTACATAAGCAACGAACATAAAAATTACAAAATCTGAGCACATTCTGTAAAATTTCTATGAATCCCATGTACAATGGGTTTCACACATGGTTTCTATTTCAGTTCAAATATATTTTTCTTCGAAAAACAGGAACCCGGTGGTTCAACTCATGCTCCAAATATCACCCATCACATAGCCAAAGTAAATTATTATATGAGAACTGTGGCTTTCTCGTTTACAATAATTCACATGGAGCAAGTATACTAGTACTCATGAATTCTTTAAAAACTTTGAGGATCATATAGCCATCAATGTCTTAGAAAAGTAACTTCAACAAAAGATGTATGCTGCTTACGAAATGGCACAAAACATTTTTTTTTATAAGTGCAAAATGGCACAAAACATAAACTACTAGATTTAAAAAGCATACCTGATGACAGATCTCACATGTTATATCTCCTTTCTCATTGCACCAATGTTGAACACACTTTCTATGCGCATACTGAAAAACATATGAAGTCAATAGTATATCAGGGAAAAATTTAAATAATAAGGACAAATCATATTAATTTCACTTCACTGTATGGTAGGAAAAGAAAGATTAGAAAAAAGAACAAGAGATGTCACTTCCTAGAGCAGTTTCTAGTAGTTTCCATTGCTTAATAAAGCACCTTAAGAAAAAATTTCCATTTTGATACCAAAATATGTGACTCATCATCCATAACAACAGTGGTCCACCGAAATAATTCTCAAAAAAAGGAAATCTATTTATTAGCCATTGTTTTGAGTTAATCATTGCCTAATGAGACAAGCTACCAGAATTCTAGACCAGTGATAAACAAGAATGGTACTTAATCCAGTGTTATCAAATGCAAGATAATCATTAACTGCATGAAGACTGACTTTTCTGTTACAAGTGATGATAGTATTACACCTAGGAAAAGACTCTTTTAGCTATTGATATTGGCTTTACCTTTACCAACTTCCAGAGAGGTTGTATTGTGCAGCATAGCAAAACATGGCTAATTCCAAACAAAGTTGAACAGTCATTACTTGTCGTAAGTAATCTCATGGTGAGAGAACATAACCACAAAACCTATCAAGCTCCATGGAGCCACTCTACAACGACCCAATGGCTATGATAAATTCAAAAGCTTTAAATACAGATAATTAGCGTGCCTTAGATTTTAAAAAAAAAAAAAAAAATCATATTATTGGTCTCCATCTCCTTTAAAGAAAATTCATTCCCACAATGCGACCCTTTTCCTTCTCCTTTTATATAAACACCATTTTTAATTCAAACCAACCATACAAGTTTTCACAAAGGTATACCACTTCCAACTGAAAACTTGTATGGTTGGTCGGAAAACATTAACACGTAGGAATTCGTCTTCAACAAACATGCACCTATTCTAAGACATTATGCATAGCAAAAGGTCAAGAAATTCTTCAATCCTACAATTTTTTTTTCCAGATTAGTATTAATACTACAATTATCAACAAAGCATATTTCCTATCACACAATTCGGCAGCACATATCTAAACATGACGCGACACACGCAAATAGGTTCAAATAGGTCCGATTTGATAACGTTGGCGAAAACGGATTTAAAGATCATACCTTGAGGCTGCCACTACAAGCACAAGGGGTCTCCAAGTTTTCGACGCTATCCTCCTCTTGGCATATACGGCACTCCGCCATCTGAATCAGCGGTTCCTCCTCATCCGAGCTCTCACATTGCACAACCCTCTCATTCTCATCCAACGAACACGACGGTCCAGCAGCTTCAGCGCCTGGGCCGCCCCCTTGCGGCCCAGAAGGACCCTCGGCCGGGGGCTCGGTCACCGGCTCTACTGCCGACGGCCGAATCAGACGGTCCACGTACAACACCAAGTGATCACTCATTTTTTCCAACGGAATCACCACAATATCGCCGAGAAACTTAACAAATCAAACACGTCCCTGCCTTCAAAATCTGAAACCTAAAATTAAATAAAATTAAAAAAAAAAAAACCCGAAAAATGAACCCAAAAAAAAAATGAAGAGGCCAGGCAGCAGGGAAACCCCTTGATCGCGCTGTTGAAGGCAGCGGGGATCCGGAGGCTTCCGAGAAAATTAGAAGGGTGGAAAATGAGAGAAAAATCCTGATGGCAGAAATCTAACCTGAAAAAGAGAAATTGCTCCGGGTTTTCCTACCAGTCGACGAGTTTGGCTTGGAATTTTGCCAAAAGTAGGGCTATTTATTTATGGAAAATGACAGTCGACCCCTCAAATTTACCCGTTAATCATACTGCTACTGAATTTTAATTATATAAATATATATATATTTATATAAAGGGTGCGGCTAGTATCCCGCCCCAAACTTACCGCTGGGCTTACCGCCCAGTGGAAATTTTTTTTTTTTTTTTTCATTTTATTTTTTACATTTTTTTTACATATTTAAATACATTTAAAAAATAAAAAAAATACATCAATACATTTAAAATCACTTCCTTAATCACTAAGTAAAAAAAACAAAAAAAAAATTTTTTTTGACCGAGCGGTCAAATAGAGTGGGCAAATGTGGGAAGCAAAGTAGTGTTTCTCTTATATAAAATTTTAGAGCATGCCGTTCATCATCTTACATCATCTATTTTATATATTTTTAAATTATTTTTTTATAATTTTTTATTTTATTTTATTCTTATTAAAATAATTAAATTATTTTACTTATCATTTATACACTACATATTTATTTTAAAAAAAATAAAAATAAATTAAAATAAATATTTTGTGTGATTTATTTCTTATTTAATAATTAAAGTAATGAATATTAATAAAATTATTTTACTTTTTTAATAATTAAAAATATTAAAAAAATACTTTAAAAAGTTCAAAAAAAAAAAAAGACTGAAAAATTTATAACTAGCTGTATACTATTGGATAAGCCCAATAGCATGATCCTGTATTTATTGAAAAATATTAATAGAACCTTTTAAATTTACTGTTTAATCTTATTGTGCATGTATTTTAATTTTTTTAATTTTATGATTAAGTAAGTAATTATTAATAAAATTATCTATTTTTATTTTTTTATTCATATATATTTTTAAATTTTACATATAATCATAAAATACGTAAACGTAATCACTTTAAAAAAAGAATAAAATTTATTATTAAAAAAAAATTTCATATAAGTCTCAAATTTTATTATTTTTTTCAAAAAAGAATACGTAACAATTAATTGTAAATATTTTTTTTTTTTTTGTTTACAGTAGGTTGGCGTGGTCTTTGGTCTCGGGATCCCCGACGTCAACTGGGCTTCCTAATCCTGACTTGTATCCAACGGCCTCGAGGCTAATTCTGTCATTTCACGTGCACATTGCCGCGTAAACGAACGTTCCCACCTCCCCCCACAAAAGTCGGATCCTGGGCCCATTATCGATTATCGTCAAAGGCGCATTATGCCGAGAGAAATGATTTCCACTCATGGAAAGTGTTATGGTGCTCAATGTAACACGAAGGAAATAGATGACAATTCAATGTATTTATTGTAAATATCAGTATATATAAGATTATGTTGAAAAGGTAAATCTCATAAAATTCTCATAGAGTCATGGGATTGTTCGAGGATCCCAACCTAGTCACTACTGGACAAAAGCATAAAAGCAAGCACAAAAGCGTGTGTAATCCAATGGGTGCCAAAACGCAGCGTGTTCTCCACTCACCACTGGACTCAAAACGCAGCACTTTATTTATTCACTTGTAACGGCATCGTCAGGATCTGGCAACTAGACGACGTCGCCTCGACTTCTACATTATCCCTAACATGAACTCCTCCAAACATCGAACCTTCACTTCTCATCTCCTTTGTTACCCAAAACTGCACTTTCTGTAGTGGTCTGGACCAATCAGGAAGGCTTTGTTGAAGGTATCGACCATGAAGAGGATCTTTATTGCCTCCTTTCATATGGATGATAAAGTATTGGTATGGTTTCAAGATGCTAGTGAGGCAGGAGTATTCCATTCTTGGGAGGATCTAACCCAAGCAATTCAAGTAAGGTTTGGTTCATCTTCTTATGATGACCCAATGGAATCCCTCACATGGTTGAAGCAGGTAGGATCTATCACAACTTACAAAACAGAATTTGAGTTAATCTCAAATCAAGTAAGAGGTATCTCCGAAAAGAATAAATTGAGTTGCTTTTTAAGTGGCTTAAAGGATGAAGTGAGGCTGCCTGTGAGGATGTTAAGTCCCAAGAATTTGAATGATGCCTTTGGGCTTGCCAAGATTCAGAATATGTTGTGAGTACAAGAAGACCATGGAGAAACAATTTCTTTAACTCAGCAGTCCAGTCACAGAGGCCAACTCAAACTCCTTCAATTTTGGGACCTCTTCCAATTAATTCCAAGGTGCAATTTGGCCCTAAACTCCTTTACCAGAGGTTAACCGATGCTCAGATGCAAGATCGAAGGAAAAATGAACTTTGCTTCTTTTGTGATGACAAATTGTAGCAAGGCCATAAATGTTCTAAGCCAAGATTGTATATCTTGGAGAGCATGGACTTGTCTTAGTTAGAGCCATTGAATTCAGAGGAAGATTCTGACCATCCTTTAGCCATAACTAACAAAGAGATGCAGGATATGGCCACAGTTGCTTCCATCTCTGTGCATGCTATGCTGGGAACTTCTAGCTTAAAAATCATGAAGGTTTGGGGTCAGTTAAAGAAGAGAATGGTCACAATTTTGATAGATACTAGCAGTACCCACAACTTTGCGAATACTACAGTGACAAAGAAATGTGGCCTGCTAATCCATGATGTTGTCCCTATGCTAGTCAAGATTGCAAATGGTGACATGATCAATAGTGGGGGTAGATGTGAAGGGGTGGCTTTACATGTTCAAGGCACATATTTCGAAACTGAATTGCTAAATTTGGACCTGGGTGGTTGTGATGCGGTTTTGGGGATCCAATGGTTGCTACCTTTAGGTCCCATTTTATGGGATTTTGGTAAGCTTCACATGAAATTTACTTATAAGGGAAACCTGATTTTTTTAAAGGGCTTAGTTTCTACTTCTAGCCATTTAGTTGATGACATTGAATTTGCTACACTCTCCTCAGTAGAATATAAAGGCCTATTTTTGCAAATCACACCTATTCAATCTCAAGAAATGATACCTGAGATACCTCAGGAAATCCCACACCTGCTGGACAGATTCAAAAGGGTTTTTGATGAGCCTAAAGGCCTTTCCCCTCAAAGATCTCATGACCATCAAATTATCCTAAAACCAAGCACAACACCAGTGAGTGTAAGACCCTATCGATATCCATTTTATCAAAAGACTGAAATTGAAAAAATACTCACAGAGTTATTACAGTTAGGTGTCATAAGGCCCAGTCAATCTCTTTTCTCTTCACCTGTACTCTTGGTAAGAAAAGGAGATGGTTCTTAACGCATGTGTATAGACTATAGGGTACTCAATGAAGCAATAGTCAAAGCCAAATGCCTTATACCCGTGATGGATGAATAACTAGATGAGCTTTTTAAAGCAAGTGTGTTTTCTAAAATTGATTTTAGATCTGGTTACCATCATATCAGAATGAAGGAAGATGACATCTTAAAAACAGTATTTAGAACACATGAGGGTCATTATGAGTTCCTTGTAATGCCCTTTAGACTCACCAATGCACCTTCCACATTTCAAGGTCTCATGAATGATGTCTTTAGGCATTTTTTGAGAAAATTTTTCATTGTATTTTTTGATGATATATTGATTTACAGTTGAGATTTTCAGTCACATTTGAACCACTTAGCTTCTGTGTTGCATACCTTGGAAAGCCATTAGTTGGGGCACCTCATTCCAAGGAAGGGGTTCGGCAGATCAAAAGAAGCTGGACGCAATGTTAACATGGCGTATACCAAAGACGGTGAAAGCCTTCTTGGCTTGACTGGATACTACAAAAATTTTATCAAGCATTATGCCATCATAGTTGTCCCACTCACTGCCTTGTTGAAGAAAGAAGCCTTCAAATGGATTGCTGAAGCAACCACTGCCTTTGAACTCATTAAACAAGCTGTAACACAACCTCCTGTTTGATCATTACCTGATTTTTCTAAACAGTTTATAATTGAATGTGATGCGTGTGCTAGTGGTGTAGGAGCTGTCTTAATGCAGGAGCAAAGAACATTGGCTATCTTAAGCCAAGCTTTGAAAGGAAGAAACCTGCTGCTGTCAACTTATGAAAAGGAATTCCTGACATTAATTTTGGCAGTCAAGAAATGGAGGCCTTACTTACTTGGAAGCTCCTTCATTGTGAAGATTGATCATCACAGTTTAAAGTACCTGCTGGAACAGAAGATTGGCACCCTTGCTCAACAAAAGTGGGTGTCAAAGTTACTTAGTTATGACTTTTCTGTCGATTACAAGAAAGGTGTGGACAATAAGGTTGCTGATGCCTTATCCAGAAGAGGTGCAAATGAAGAAGATTCAGTGTTGCTCATCATAACTGTCCCTAATCCAGTTTGGTTTGAAGAAATCAAGCAAGCTTATGAGACTGACCAAGTTGTCCAGCAGCAGCTTACTCAATGACAGTTGACTCCCTCAACCAATGCTGGTTATTCTTGGAAAGGAGGGATTTTATTCAAAAAATGAAGAATCTACATTCCTAACTGTGCTAAGTTGAAATTAAAAATCTTGCACTTCATCCATGCAAGTCCTAATGCTGGTCATTCAGGCTTTCATAAGTCATTACATCGAGCTAGAAGTGATTTTTATTGACCTGACATGAAAACTGAGATAAGAAGATTTATAAAGGAATGTGAGACCTGGCAATGAAATAAAGTTGAGAATGTTCTTTCAGCTAGGTTGTTACAACCCTTACCAATTCCTCAACACATTTGGACAGATATTTCCATGAATTTTATAGGGGGATTGCCTGTCTCTAAGGGTTACTCAGTGATAATGGTCGTGGTGGATCGATTGCCTAAGTATGCTCATTTTTTTGCTCTCAAACATCCCTTCACTACAGCAAAGGTGGCTTCTGTTTTTATGAATAACATTTTTAGGCTTCATGGAATGCCTAAAAGTATTGTCTTGGATCGAGGCTCTACATTTACAAGCTCTTTTTGGAGAGAGTTTTTCAAGTTACAAGCTGTGAACTGTCCTATTCCTCAGCATACCATCCTCAAAGTGATAGTCAAACCGAGGCTGTCAATAAGTGTTTGGAACACTTTTTGAGGTGTTTTTCTACTGACAAACCCAAAAAGTGGGTTGAGTAGTTACCCTTGTCCAAATGGTGGTATAATTCTACTTTCCATGCCTCTATTAAAATCACTCCATATAAGGCTGTTTAAGGTGTACCACCCACTAAGCTACAAGATTATATTCCAGGCCTGTTACCTAATGAAGCTGTGGAGGAAATCTTAAGAATTCGGGAACAAATTTTGACACCTTGAGAAGTAATTTGGTGTTAGCACAAGAAAGAATGAAGACTCAATTTGACAAGAGACATACTGAGTGATCTTTGCTATCGGGATTGGGTATTTTTATGGCTCCAATCATATAGACCAAAGTCTTTGGCAGTTAGAAAGAATATGAAGCTTTCCCCAAAATTTAATGGTCCTTTTCAAGTTTTGGCAAAGATTGAACAGGTTGCGTACAGATTGCAGCTTCCACCACAGTCCCAACTACACCGGATTTTTCATGCTTCATGTTTAAATAAAAAATTTGGACAACATATATCTCCCCTCTCAACCTTACCTCCTGTTGACAGTTATGGAGAGTTGGTGCCTGAACCTCAAGTTATTTTACAGAGGCGCACCAGAAAGTACAATAATAGACCTTTAGTTGAAGTTCTAGTCCACTGGCAGGGTACTGTTCATGAACAAGCCACTTGGGAGCCATACTGGCAGTTGTGACAACACTATCCCCACCTTGTGGGTAAGGTGCTTTGAAGGGGAAGGGTGTGTAGTGGTCTGGACCAATCAGGAAGGCAACTGTGTTGAAGGCATTGAGCATGAAGAAGCTGTTAGTTAATTCTGTTAATAGTTTATTAAGTATCATTTATGTGTTTAATTGTAATAGAGATAATAAGTGCTACCAATCGTTTAGCTCATAAGTGAAATAAGTGAAACACATGTTTTGTTGTAAATATGAAACAGTGTCGCACTACATCACTGTAACTATAAAAACAGAATGAATGAGAAGGAAAAGGCAACGAAGTATATTCAACATTGATTTCTCTCTTGATCTCTCTCTTTTCTTCTCTACTTCCTACTTTCTTCTGTTCTTACGTAATCTTCTTCTTCTCTTCTTGCCTCTTTCCTTTCCAAGATTTTATAAAGAATTGGGTCCATTACACTTCCCCCCAAACTCTTCCTTCCCGATCTAAGCCCCTAACAGAGAATGGGAGATTTACACTATATTTCTTTTTTATTTCTTTTTTTTTTTTTTATATATAGGATTTACACTATATTTCAGAAGTGGGATAAAAATAGGCTTTTTTTCGATTCTTTGTCTATGATACCTCCTCTAAGGGCAGGGAAGTAGCCTTCTATCTCCGACCGAGCAAAGCTTTTGCTGGTTCTAAATAAGAGAGTAGGCGTGCGTTCATTTTTGTTAGGATTTTCATATCTGCCTACCTTCCTTTAAATTTGAGAGTCATGTAAAAAAATTATTTTTTAATAATAGACTTCACTTTTTTCTATAGGAAATACGTGAGACTTGCACATATCTAATACTACTCTTATCTTTACATGAGAATATTTTTTTACATTTAGAAAATTTTAAGGATAATTATAGGTTTTTGGTAAGAGGGAAAAATCATATTTACATTAATATTAATGATAATAATCTTTTATTAGAAATTAATGAGATTTTTTTTTTTTTATAAATAATCACGTGATTATTTATTGAGAAATTAGAAATGGGTAATTTCATTAGTTATTATCCATCAACATTAGTAGAAACTTTAAAAGAGTTTAATAAATTATATATATATTTGAAAAATAGTACAAGTAAATTTTTACAACAATAATCATCTTTCTATCAAAGAGTCGTGAATTTGGTATTAAAAAGGAAAGAAAGATAGATCGTGCTATGGTGACCAGATCGAACCACCGTGGAAAGGTTAGCTTGGTCACCACCTTCTTTTTCATATACATTTTCTAGTAGAAAAACTTTAAAAAAAAAAAAGGCAAATGAAATAAGTAGATACATGATAGATTGTTATTTAGGGAGTCCTTTCCATGGTGGAAGGTGGGGGTGTAGCGACTAAGCAAATAAAAATGTGTGCATGCTTCCATTCCAATCAAACAAGAATATCCATTTTATCGAAGTTGTGGACATTGAAGTTACAATCTAGATATTGCTATAAGATTACAAGAATGCTAGAAATGTAGCAAGAGCTTCTTCCCCTTTGGTGGCTTTTGTGGCGTGACATTTCCTTGTCTAGCTGTGTAGCGTACGGCTTGTGTGATTTCTATGTATTACCGCAATTAGAGGGTAGTTCGTTCTTGTAGCTACATTATAGGTTTTTTTTTTAATCAAAAGAACTTCGTATATTTCATCTTTCAAGAGTATAACTAGTACAATTTAAATCCTTACAAACTTATAAAAGAATAAAATCTGGACATTCATCTATCCATATCTGATCTTGTTCTATACTTAGAGCATTTTTAGCAAGCAAATGAGCTACCCCATTTCCTTCTCTTCTTATATAGCGCCAAAATTTGATTACACCCAAAGAATAACGCGGTAGTTGTAGTACAATTTTAGAGTGTCGATTCCACAAACAGACAAATTAAAAGAATAGTGGAAGGAACAAAGAAACTAAAGAAAAATATTAAATGATTAATGGAGAACAAAGATTAATTTTAAATGCAAATTAAAGTGAAGTAAAGTGACTAACGAAAAAGTACTCAAATTCGACGAACAATAAAGCGTCGGGAATCCCTTGCACAAATCTAGTATTTTAATTATTTTTAATTCATTGAATAACTCAATTGGGAACTCAATTTCCAAAATTTCCAATCGGAAGATATAGATTTATAAACCAAGATTAAACCAAATGTAACCCTATAAAGAATCATTCACCACTTTTAAAATATGTAAATTATTATCACTATTGAGAAAATCCAACGACGACAATATACTCAGGAAGTGATATTGTAGCAAAAAATTAAATCAATATAAATAAATAATTGATCCAAACATAATCAAGAGCTAATCCATTCAATAGAGAAAGTATGACTGAATCTATAAACAGAATAAATTTTATGATTATTCGAAGAAGAAAACATCAACGATGAATTGAGAATGATAAAAAAAAAAGAGTTTTAGTAATTGAAAACCAAATACATAAATAAAAAATAAATTAAAAATATCATCTAATGTGCAAGTTCATCCCTAGCCCTACTTGAGAATTTAGTTACCCATAAATATAATGGAAAACAAAAATCTCAAAGAGAAAAATAAAGCAAACGGTGGCCATGGCAATTAATTTCCTCTCTTCCTCTTTTCAGCCTCCACTTGATATATTTATATAGGGTAGGAAAGAAACCCTAATATCTTCATGATTCCCGCCTAGAAAAATCACCTAAATATTAGGATTTATCTTGGAAGTCACGTACGCACTTTAGGAACTCAAATTTGAAAATTCTTATTAGATACAAAGTTGTAGCCCTTTAAGTTAGCTTTCTAACGCATCTAGAATCATATCAATTAGATATGTGAGTAAAAAGTTACGTTCAAAATACTAAAATATATTCAAACTGTCTCATAGAGCATGTTGGACTCTGACTATTTCTCTTGATCCGAATTACTCTTAAATTCCATCATTATCCTTATTTGAAGAGTCCTACACTCATTGAAAGTTCTTAGGTTGTTCCAACTTTTGCCTATTTGAAAGTCTTTTGAATTTGACTGAGTTTTGACTTACTCTTTTATAGTCCCAGAAATTAAACATAAAAATTTACTTAGGAGTATCTCAAAGTAAATAGAAACTCATCTCAAGAATACACATTAATTCCTATAATTTCTATTCATATTTTAGCGTTATAGTCCAATAATAGGGTACTTAGAGTGCACTTTCATACACTCATCAACTGCACTTTCCAAACATTTCTTCCTTTCAGTATTGCTTTGATATCCTCAATAATGTAGCCTCCATACGACAAGTCCTCCTCCTCATTGTTAACAGCTTTAACAACTACTTCAACATCCCCTTCAAGAGTTACTCTATTGAAACTCAGATCCATGCACAATTCTGCAACATACCATAAAGCTATAGTTTCTGCCATATAAGAATTAGGAATTGGTAATTTTTTGTAGCTAGCACAAGCCAGCACTTCACCATTCTCATTTCTCAGAACAATTCCGAACCCCATGTGTTGTTTATTTAGAGAAGCATCCCAATTTGCCTTGATACATTCTTGAGAAGGATTTTTTCACAACTGACTGCCACTACTTCTCAGATTACCTTCACTCTGCCTTGATACAGTTTCTGCCACTATATCCTGTAATCGAGCCTCTTCAAAATCTTCAATAACTGCCTTTACTGCTCTCATCAAGGAGTCAGGACCTTTGAACTTAATTTCAAAAATAAAAGAATTCCTTCTTAGCCACAATAGTCTCATCAGAACAGTTACTAACTCTAGCTCCTCTAACTCTAGCTTGTCCATTAACTTCTCCTAGAAAACTAGGAAAAAATCTTTATCATTTGACCACTTTTGAACGGAATGAAAAGAACCTACCCAAACATCGCTACATTACATGCATTGCAGTCTCCACTTCACTTCCACATATTGGATATGATGCATTATCTACTACTTTTCTTATACATAGGTTCTTCTTTGTAGCTAAAACATCATTCCCCAGCTTCCATAGAAAGGATTTGACCACCCTTGGTAACCTTAAGCCCCAATTGTTCTTCCATGTCAAGTCTTTTTTAATCTCCCTAGAAGCTTCCCCTTCTAAGTTCTTTTCCTCTCTTGTTCCACATAGTATGCACTTCTTACAGTGAATATACCTTTGCTAGAAGGCCTCCATATCATCTTATCTTCTTAGCTAAGTTTACTCACAGGGATGCTGCAAATTTGGTCAACTTCCTTCTTCACAAAAACTTCCATCACCAGCTCCTCGTTCCAACCATGTCCACTCTGGTCCAATAGATCACATACCCTTGCATTTCTGTCCAAAACTCTGACAAGAGATTGAACTTTAAAAGAGGAAGGGGAGCTAAGTCACTTGTGACCCCAAACTTCAATACTTTTACCATTCCCTACTCTCCATCTCAATCCTTCCTTTAATAACTTCAAAGACCCCCATATGCTCCTCCAGATTAGAGAGGCGTTAAATCCCAGTTTTGCATCCAACAAACGCTTGGCCTTGAAATATTTTTCTCTGAAAATTTTTGCTGCTAAGGAATGTGGTTTCTGTAAAAACCTTCAAGCTTGTTTGGCTAGTAGGGCTGAATTGAAACTATCAAGGTCCCTAAAACCCATTCCTCCCTTTAGCTTTCGATTCCCCATTCTTTCCCAACTTTGCCATTGAATTTTCTTCTCCCCTGCTGCATTGTCCCACCAGAATCTTGAAAACATACTATTTATTTCTGTACATAAGTTCTTCAGGAGCTTAAATACACTCATAGTGTATGTAGGTACTGCTTGTAAGACTACTTTTATCAATATTTCTCTTCCTGCAAGAGATAAAAATTTATTCTTTCAACAACTAATTTTTTGTCATATTCTATCCTATATACACTTGAAGGTGTTATATTTTGATCTTCCCACAACTGATGGAAGACCAAGATATTTCTCATAGCAACCACATGCCACAAATCCCCCATCTCTCAAGATAAGATCTCTATCTTCTTTATTTATATTTGAACTAAAGAAAACTGAAATTTTTTCTTTGTTCAAAAACTAGCTCGAGGCTCTTTCATAAACCTTGAACACATAAGTATCTTCCATTCCTCACATTTGGCCCTACCATATAAGACACAATCATCTGGAGAAAGCAGATGATTTATCATGGTACCCCTTCTTGCCATAGTTATCCCTTTTGTCAAACCCCTTGCATCAAAAAAATTAAGAAGTGCACTTAAGCCTTTTGCACATATGATGAAAAGGTAAGGGAAAATAGGGTCCCCTTGCCTTAGACACCTTGATGGCTTGAATTTTCTTCCAAGTCTACCATTTATAAGAACTGAGTAGGACACAATAGAGACACAACACATAATCAACCTTCTCTATTTCTCACAAAAACCCAACTGCTTCATCGTGGCCTCAAGAAAGCATCACTCGATTCTGTCATATACTTTTAACATGTCCAATTTTATGGCCATTGACCCAACCTTTCCCTTATGCCTAGTCTTCATAGCATGAAAGGCCTCATATACAACTATGATGTTGTTAGAAATCAGTCTACCTGGAATGAAAGCACTCTAGGTAGGAGAAATAACCACTTCTAAGACCTTCTTAAATCTGTTAGCAATGGCTTTAAAGGCAATCTTATATACCACATTACATAAGCTAATGGGCTTGTACTCACTCACCACAGTGGGATTTTTAACTTTAGGAATTAGGAAAATGTGGGTATAATTCATCATCTCATCTAAAACACCCCAATTCAGAAAAGATAAAACAACTTCATAGACATTTTCCCCTACCGCCTGCCAATGTTTCTGATAAAAATAGGCTCCTATTCCATCATGTCTATGAGCTTTTAAGGGGACCATTTGTTTGATAGCTCTTTCAACTTCTGCACTGGTAAAGGCTCTGGATAAATGCTCATTCATCTCCTCAGTCACCCTAGGCTCCACTACTTTTAAACAATCAGAAAAGTCCTTCTGTGTTGGGCAGGTCGACAGAAATAGTTTCTTAAAGTACTCATTAAAAGTCTCTTCTATGTCATCCATGTTGGTCATCAGACTTCCTTGATCATTATGGATCTGAGTAATCGTGTTCTTTCTCTTCCTCTGACTGGCACAAGCATGAAAGTACTTCGTGTTCTTGTCTCCATGCTTGTACCAGTTCCTTTTGGTTCTTTGCTTCCACTTCAAGTCCTCTTGATCCAGTAGACATTCCAGCTCCTTTTGAATCTCTCTAATTTCCCTTACATTGTGGCTACCTTCTTCTTTCTATAATGTCTTTAAGACCTCAATTTTTGCAATGATTTCTTGATTTAAATTCCTTCTTAGAGCTCTACTCCACCTCTTCAAGCCATATGTACAGCTTTTTATTGACCCTTTAAGTTTCTCAAAAGGTGCATTTCCCCTTGTTGGTTGCTGCCACCCTTCCTTAACCACCCTCTCACTTTCTGTTTCTGAGGCCCACCATGCTTCATACTTAAGAATTAGACTCGTCTGTTTGAGAAAAGCTTAGTAATACAGGTCTGTGATCAGAGGTTTAGAGCTTCTAGCCACTAAAACCTCTACACCGATTTCCTTTTGTGCTTCAATCCAATTCTTATTTGAAACCACCCTATCCAACCTTTTTTTTGTGAAAGTGTCGTCCCCATGTAGATTGCTCCAAGTGAACTTGTCCTCTCTCCATCCTAGGTCAGATAAACCTCTCTATTCCAAAGCATTTATGAAATTGTTCATAAGGTTTTCCCCCTAGGCCTGCCACCTTCCTTCTCATCATTTGTAAGTATCTCATTGAAATCCCCAACAACACACCAATCCTTACTCCCTTCTGGTTTGATAGAAGTCAACAGGTGACAAGCCTCTTGTCTCTTACTTGTCTCAGGATGGCCATAGAATCCTGTTAAAAGCCATTGTTGTCTCTCTTGGTTATCAAAGATCCAAGCACTAATATGCCTCTGTGTGAAATTTAAAATCTCCACCATACCTTCCTCTTTCCAAAACAGAATCAGACCACCCTCTCTTCCCTTAAGTTCCACCCCAAAACACCCTTCCATTCTCAGTCTTCTTCTTATACCCTCGAGCCTTCTAACTTGTAACTTGGTTTCCATCATAAAAACCAAACTTGGCAGCTTCTCCTCTACTAAAGAGCAGAGGTCTTGAACTGTTCGAGGGTTGCCAAGCCCTCGGCAGTTCCAGCTTAGTATTTTCATAATATTTGGCGGGGTTTTTTAACAACCTCCGCCAATCCTTCTTGTACAACAGTTAACTTCCATTTTCTTTGTATCTATTATTTCTTTTTATGTGTTGCCTCTTTTTCTTCAAACCTACCTTCCTCACAGAGCCTCTTTGTAACTTTTGGTTGAGATAACATTAACCCTTCATTATCCACATTTCCAGCACTTCTGTTCATATCTTACCTCTCTTCCTCAAATCCCTTAAGACCTCCTCCCCTCCCAAGGTATCAGGTTTTTTAATAAAAGCATCACTCTCAGGTATGGCCACACAGTCCACATTAATAGATTTTTTTATTAGGACCTTCAAACTCTTCTCTAGGCTTGACAGATATTTTACTCCCACCTGATTCTCCCCCTTGTCTCCATAGGCTCCTCCAGCCCCACATTAATTTGGCTTGCCACCTGAGCCATTACCTCCATTTCTCTCATTACCTCCTTACCACCCACATGACTAGATACAATCTCTTCCTCCACCTCATTTCTCCAAAACCCCTCTCTTCTAAAGTCCCCATTAAAACTTGGACCACCCTTCTTCTTCCCCACTAAACTCACCCTTAACCAAACCCAAAACTGCCCATCACTCCCACCACTCCCTTCTTTCAACTCTCTCTTCTTAGGACATCCATTAGAATCATGTATGATTCTACCACAGGAAAAGCATAGAAAATGCAGTTTTTCATACCTGAAGGGAACCCAAATGCTTCTACCTTGAGTTGAAACTGTTATGCCCCTCATCAAAGGCCTTGTTAAGTCCATTTTAATTTGAACCCTCAGAGATCTTCCCCATCCACTTCCATCTCCCTGGACATCAACATCCACTACCTTTCCCAATAGCTAGAGGCAAATTATACATGTGCACCCATAACTCCTCATGATTGAAGCACATCATCAATGTAGGGGTAAAACCATCAAACATTTGGAGCACCATTATGTGGTTCTCAAACAGCCATGGTTTCCCTCCCCACACTTTCTGTTTGTCTGCATGGCTTACAAAAGTGATAACATATACGTTCATCCCTACCTCTAAAAATTTTGCTCCCCTACTAAGTTTCCATATCTTAGCCATCATGGACTTAAGAATCCCCGAGCTAATTTTCCTCTCCATCCACAGCTTCCTACCAAACTTCTTTCTCCTTTATTCTTTAACTCCTCCGGAACCTCATCATCTAATTCCATACAGAGCTTCTCTTCCTTTGTTAGTCGAAGCTTTTCCCACTAAGCCTCCAAGTTCTCCTTTGTTAAACAACTTCTTTTTAGCTTTTCTACCACCAGAAAAGCTTGACGTATTGAAGAAAGTCCTCCCAAAACCGCCTAGCACCACCTCGGTTTGCCAAGTTCTAACAAAAACCGCGCACTCACTTCTAACTGCCCTCCCTGCGCTTCCACCAAATTCCATTAGAATCTTCCTTTGGTGCAGTACGACCCACTTTGCCTCTCTTTCCACTAATGGAAATGAGAGAGAAGAATTTTCTCTTTTGAGAGAACATTTGGAACTTGTAACTACATGATAGTTGATTGATATAAAAATTTAGATAAATGATTTTTGCAGTTTTACAATATGTAAGTCCTGTGCACCTATTTGAAAAAGGTTTATAAATTTGAGATAGACATAAAAAAAAATATTGTTTTAATGGTAGACTCCACTTTTTTTCAAAAAAAGTGCACGAGACTTGTACATCCTATAATTGTATCTAACATCACTCAAAAACTTATTTTTGTTATTTAAAAGTATGTACTTATTTTTTTAACTCTAAGTTTCCGCCCATCAATAACTTACTAGTATTGAAAATTCTATTAGATTATATATGCTTGTTGTTTGTTTATTACAAAATTTGATTTTTATCAAGGATATGATCTTAATCTTTAAAAAATCAAATGATTTTTATATCATTTTTACCTCAAAAAATACTTTGTAAATTTGTTTTCAAACAAATGAAACATGTTTGAAAATGCTTTAAACATAGGTTTCTAAATAGTAAATAACTTATGTTTGAAAATGCTTTAAACATAGGTTTCTAAATAGTAAATAACTTTTTAATAAATTTGTTTATCACTTAAATTCTGCAACTATAAGCTTTAAGCTAAAAGCTAAATTACCTATGACAATTCCAAACATATACTAACACCTTCTCTCATTATATTTTGATGATGAGAAATTAAGAGAATGTTCCTTTTTCCTATAATATAAGTATATTTCTTTTAAAAATTAGCACATGAAACAAACTTTTAAGTAATCATATAGAGGGTGCATATATGACTACAAATTTCTTTATGATATTCGGGTAAGTTAAAATGCTTTTTGTTTTTGTTTTTTTGTGGTTTGGGAATAGGGGTGGCATTTCGTGTTTTTTAATCGTGTTTGTGTCGTATTAAGTCATGACATTCGACTATATAGATCAATTTAAACTTAACCTGTAAGCTAAATGCACCAAACTTTCAAATCCTAACTTGACTCATTTAGATAATGGATCGTATATTGTTACTCGTTTTGACTATTTGTATAAGTAAAGGCAATAATAATAACAATAATAACACTAATAACGTCTCTGTCTTTTTGTTGGGATTATCAATTTCATCTTTACTTGAGTTATTTTTTGTTTTTGTTTTTTGGGTATCAAGACATGCCCCGGCAGCAGAAAATTGAGTCCTCATATATTATATGAGGCAACAGTTAAATTGACTCAAATTCGTTGCATTTAAGGCTACAGTGGATGTGACGACAATGAATTAAATGCCAAAATGGAAGCCTTTAAGGCTATAAATAAGAATGAAGTCTGGTCCACATTCCCTAAACCAAAGTCATTTTAAAGTTGGGAGTGAATGAGCCTCACAAGTATCAGCGAGACGCCAAAGTGGACTTTATATACAAATTGCTCTCACTTTCATGGAAGCAGTCGTTGTGAATTGGTCAGTCCTTCTGACTGTTTTGTGTGCTTAGTTTTTTACTCGGCAATCACCAGCTTTCTTTTATTTATTTTCAGGCCAAAATGTTGACCCAACTTCATCCCCCCGTGTTTTTTAGGTTAGGGTGCCCTATCCATGTTTTTTATTTTTAGAAATGTAAGTCTAAAAATCTATATATCCGAAAAATGATTATATTCATGTTATAGAATTATCAAGAATTTTATAGAATCTTCTAGAGTATAGAATTCTCGCATTTGAATTATTATATCACATAGCAATATCAATAAATAGATAAAAGAAAATCATACCATTACTAACTTGGACAAATAGAATCTAATTTTATTTAATTATTTATTTAATGAACTGTGCCTGAAGGCAAAATTAGACTTGATTATTGGCCCGATTTGGATTAAAAAGTGATCTTAACTTATCTCATCATTACAATTTTTTTAAATTTTTACATAAAATATAATAAATAATTCAACTTTTTTAAATTTTAAAACAATAATAACATTAAAAAATAATATTCTAACAATATTTTATTCAACTGATCTAAAACCATATCATCTCATCTCAACTCACTATCCCAACTGCACCTGCTGCGTTTGAATGTCGAACTGAGTTGAATTTTTTATGAATAGTAGTGAGTTGAGATTGTTAAATGAGTTTGGTAAGATTTACTTAAAATGAGTTTAAGTTATGATTAGATGTTAAGATGAATTTAAATATATTTATAAAAGGTTATAAAAAAAAAAAAAAAAAGGTCCCACATACTGTTTAGCTGCCACGTACTACCGAATAAAGATGACTGGAAAGAAAAAAACAATTCACTGGCGCCAAATAAAAAAAACAATAAAAAAAAAAAGAGAATGCAATACGGGAACACTACAGCTAACGAAGAAAACTTTATGGTCAAAGTTAAAACTTTATGGTCAAAGTTCATTTCTAGAAAAGCCACTATCGGGTCAAGAAGATTTTTTTTTGGAGTTGTTTTTTATATTACTTTTTCTAAATTTTTTTTAATCCATTGCCGCTAGCTTTCAAGCTGCCTTATGCGATTCCAGCTACTATCCACAACGACACGTGATTATGGAGGCATCCGAGAGGTTTTGAATGGAACGGCAAGTCTGGGAAAGAGAGGGAGAGACGGATGGGTTGGGGAAGAAGAACGGGAAAGACAGATGGAGAGACAAATGAAGGAGTTATGACGGATTCAATCAAAAATATTTAAGTGGTCAGAAATCTCTGCATGTACGTCAAAAGTCCCGTCTATATACAGTAAAGTGAGCTAACTGACTTTTACGAATATAACTCAGCTCAACCGTATGTTTGGATGGCTGATAAAGTTAAAAAATGAACTGAGCTAAACTCCTTTTGGCATACAATTTGTAAAAACTCAATTCAACTT
>QEOT01005147.1:11771-29638 GCA_003123785.1 Pterocarya stenoptera | reverse complement strand
AAGCTTGCAATATTTCTTTCAACTTATCCACCACCATATTTGTGTTCTCTCTATGATCAACCATAACAGGTGGTATAACCACTTCATGTGCACTGGACTCTATATCACAGATTACTGGTTCACCAACTTTTTCTTTTCCCTTTATTGTACTATCTTCCTCCACACATTGTTCTTTTGGCTCTATGGTTTTCCCATGATCCCCTGGCAACACTTCCCCCTCCCTACTCGAGCCCCTGTCAACAGACCGACCTCCACTCGGCCTATAGATTGTTCCTTTCAAACCCACACCTGGTCTGATTTAAGGCTTCCTTCTTCTATTTCGGATCACCCTCACGTCTTTTACCCACCCATTTACATGTTCCCTCATTATGACCTTGCACATGGCACTGCATGCAATGCGCTAGCAAAGTTTCGTACTCAATCACCTGATAAATAATCTGAGGGCTTCTAGGAGTGCCAATCCACAATGCCTGCAACGGGTCCTTAGACACATCCATCTCAATGCAAACTCTAGCTCCGTCAGTTCGAGTAGCACATTTTGTAGGGTTGTCACGCTTAAGAAACCTCCCAATCGGCGCCGTGATACTACGTAAAATGATTCATGGAAAAAATTCAGCAGCAACCCCGGAAAAAAAAACCCACATTGGAACACACACCGGTTCCTGAAATTTGTATTCCAGTGAAAGGCTCGTATTGAATCTCATCAATATCCTAGGTCTCTCTCGCAAACGCCTTCACAAAGTCCTCCTCCAAAGTCATCCGGATAAACACATTTCTTGGCCTATTCATAGCCGAAACCACAGGTTGCTTAATCAAACCCCATCTCGATCGAAAAAACGACCGAATTGCATCTAAAGATGACCTTTGACGTAAGAATTTCAATACCAGTGAGAACTGAAACAGAGCATTAGATTTGTCCAATTCATCCTTTGAAAAAATCACACATACCTCTCCCTTCACAGTCTTATGAGCCCTAAAAGGCACCGAAACCTCAGGGAGAGGCTGCGGAGAGTCCAGTACCATGTCTACAAACAAACGTAAACGAGAAATGGCCATCGAGCTGGCCTTGTGGCCATCGGAAGCCCTAGACACACGCAAAACCTAATTGCTCACGTAGATAGAAAAAGGGCAAAATTGTAATCGCTCTCAACTCTTAGTTATATGTGGTGTCATGGAAGATAAATTATTGATCTTTATAGCTTCATTGGCGAGTAGGAATTATGACTGAGATGACCCATATTGGTTATGTTGGTTATTTGTTTGTTTCCTTTTTTGGGATTATAGTGTTTGTTCATTATCCAATGCTAATGCTCTTAGTGTTGAAAGGAAAGATAATTGAGTGTTGACATGAAACTTCTAAAGGGATCTTCAGGCACTCTTATTGAAATTTATGGAAAGCTTCCTAGGAATTGAGTTGTTAAGAGGTTGACGTTAATCTGGTAGAAAGGAAAGATAATTTTTAGTCATTGCATTTCATTAGAAGAAAATGCTCTGGTTGGCTCATTAGTATTTTTATTTCTGTGTGTACTTTTGAGTGGCTTACACCTTTGCAGGTTCAATTTCATCTATATATCCAAGTCGATACATAACCTATATGCTGAACAAATATCATATAATACTTGACAATGTTTTTACTCATATTTATGTGGGAAAGGTTTTGTGTGAACCAATCACAGGTCGAACTCATCAAGTAAGAAAATTTGATAGGTTTAATAGGGAATATTTGATTTCTGTAGCAATATTTAAGAGAGCTCTCTGTTGCCTCCACGAAACAGGAAAAGCCTTTTTGCTGGTCTTTGTTAATTTGCCTTCTTGATTTTGCTGTCAGTGTGAGTATTTGTATGCTCTAATATTTTGTTCCTTTCCCATTTTTTCATTCTCAGTTGACTAAGTGAACTTCTTGTTGCGCTTTTCAATTTTCTTTACAAAGCCCTTTCGCATTTCATTGTTTTTGGGTGAATATTCCTTTACACGCTAATGCTTTTGCCACCTAACTTTACTATTTTCTGGGCTGAATCATATCAAGTTCTGTGTGTGTGAGATACGTGTTCATTTAAAGTATATGGGGCATCCAATAGCTAACGATATGCTTTATTGAACCTTGTTTTATTGAACCTTGTTGAGCTGCAGCAAGGCTACTTGTTTCAATAGCCATATAGTTTCAATGGTACTTTTTTTAAAAAAATTTGTTAAAGACTATTTTTGGCGACTAAAACTCTCTGAAAATGATCAGCAGTTTCAACCTTTTTAGAAAATTGTCGCAAACAGGCAAAATGCTTTTTCCAGCGAAATTGTATACATTTGCGGCGAAACAGATTCATCGTAAATAGGCTTTCCGATATCGAATTTTTCCTGGCGTTTGTATTCACTATTTGCGGCGATTTAAACTCACAAGAAATAAGATATTGCATCTGATTTTTGGCAACCAACCCGCAGTGATTAGAAATTCGCTGGAAAAAACTTTTTGCAACATTTTTTAGGCTTTTAGCAGCGAATTTGTAGTGTTGGGAAAGATTGAATTACTTGTAGTGGATCTTATTGTGGATCACATTTCGAGCAGATTGGAATGAGGAAGACGTAAAGTACTCAAGAATATGCATATAATTTAATCATTACTTTAATTGTTAACTATCATCTTATATGCTATAAAAAAAAAAAACTATCATCTTATATATAAAAATTAACTTTAACTAAATATTTCGCTTTTGGCAATGATTAACTAAAGAAACTTAAGGTTTAAGTGCTCATTATAATCATGATCACACGCCTGCTCATCAGGGAAAAATTCTGGACCATCATAATCAATTTATTGCCTGCTGACCTTAAGATGATAATCAACTCAACTAACATTCTTGATTCTATTTACAGGAGGAGCTGATCAACTCAAAAATACCTTCAACTGTAATATATATATTTGTTCAGTCCAGACTTAATTATATAACTAGGCTGCAAGACACGTGCATATCTACCAACAATATTATAACCCAAAAGATACGTACTTGTCTTTCATCCAACGGGTCCTATTCAAAATATACACACGCGCATGTGTATATATAGGTCATGTACACCTATATATATATAATCCATTTTTGAGGTATTTTACGAAAAACATGAATTAAGTGATCAATTTGGACTTTTGACTGGCGGATCAATGATCATTCAATCACCATGTAGTTCTTGAATCTAGATGTATGAACTGCTAGTGCAAGTTGCTTTAGTTGTTGGAAATTCCTGTTTTGCTATGTTACATCCTTTGGCTGATTGTGAACAACTCAGGATTTTATGTGGATCATGCTTAATGATAATAGAAGAAATATATAAAATATGTGTGTATATATGGAAGTGCTTTAGCTAGTTTCGGAGTTGATAGAATTTATATCAACTCAGTTTTTATGATGATGGCAGTTCTGCAGCAATGATATCATCAAAGTATATCAGATTGTTCGATGGTTCTATCTTGGGTCATTAATAAATCATTATATATGTCATATTGATCATTATAACAATGAGATAGCTTCTATATAGAAAAAGGATTGGAAAAATTATGCCCAAATTAAGGCCATTACAGGTAGAAAATATGGGCATCAAATTTGACTAATATGTAATGAGCAATAAATATCTCCCTCAAATGCAACCCAATATAATATATATATTTATATACTTATAGGAGTGTTCTATTACCCACAATGTATTCTTGTAGAAAAAAATATTTTAGTGGCAAAATTTGAGACCTGCATGCAGCTAATTGAATACTATATAGTGGATTGGGCGGCGAAACTTTATTTTTTTGACAAGATTTTGCGGAAATTGCCTTTAGCAACAGGATCAACTAGTCAATAAAAATATTTTTGGACGAAACCAATTGATATCTGATGATGTATCTATGTGGAAATTGATTTTTAGCAATATAAAAAATCGTCAAAAAAGTGATATATCAGTAGTTCTTCTTGTCAATTGTACAATATATTTCATGAATCCCATTTGTCGATATTTTTGTTTAGCAACAGTAACAAATCGACAAAAAAGTATTATCAACGAAACTTTTTGTCAATAGCTGTCTTTGTTGGTGATGTCTGGTTGCGGTAAATTTCTTTTAGCAAAGGTATCAACTTGCCAATAGAACCAATTTACAACGATACTTCTCATCATCGAAAGCCTGTTTTGATCATGTCTCTTTGCGGGAGACGACTTTTTGTGGAGACGTAGTGTGCCAATAGCATCCATTAGCGGCGATTACTATTTGTAGGAGAAAGAGAATGGTGGCAAAATTTCTTGATGAAAAAGGTATATTTGTGGCAACATATTTACGCAGCAATTAAGTATAGTGTGCGATGTTTAATGATCCGATTGACATATTTCTGTCGAGTTTTTTCCATATTAGCAACGACTGAAGTTGCCATAACAAGTTCATATTTGCGACAAAGTTCACTTTTGCCGAATTTCATACTTAAATTGGCATTTTATTATCTACAGACATGCAGCCACTTGATTTTGTCAATATTGGTACTTTGCTGCAGTTTTTCATGCTTATTGTGGCAAAAGTCAGCCGCGGTAAAAAACTGAATATGTTGTAGTCTATATATGTATGTTATTAAAATCTGAAAACTTTACACGAGGTTGATCAAAATATGCAAAGAATCGTTTGGATAAGTGGGATGACTCGAAGGATTAACAGTAGTAATTAACCTATTTAATTTGCGAGCATGGAAATTGGGCTCCTGATCCCCAGCCATGAATTAACCATGCATCCCATTTTTCAGAAGAACCTAATACATAATATATATGCTAGATCGAGCTTACATAAATATGCCTGCTCATAACTCATGAGGTCCTTGGTCTAGCTAAGATCAAGCTGTCATCTTTGTCTGTTTTTTCCCACTATGTTCCCTAGCTAGCTAGCAGCTTGTACGTAACATTTGGAGTCAGTCATGATTTAATGCTTCAAGGTACTTCCTTTCCTAGTTTTTACTTATTATATATATAAATATATATATATATATTTATGTAGTTTTTACTTTTGTTCTTTATCACCTCCAGTTTACCTTACTATATATAGGTGCTACTAGATTTTGATCTAATGGATAAGTGCGGATTTAATTATTAGTTTTGTCTCTAGGCTAGCTAGTCCAGCCCAATACGTGTAAGCTGGCCTTGATGATCATGCATGTCAATTACTAATGACCATCGTCATTAACATCTATTGTTATAAATTAATATTCTAAATTTATTTTCTTAGGACATAATACTTAGGGAGAGCCACTATAAGAAAATTGAATTTTTGGGATCATTTAATTGTGGCAAAAATACCATTTAAGACTAAAACAGATTCTTTTTAGCTATAAATAGTCATTTAACTAGAATTAACTGACTGTAAATAAGCAGTTTTCTTATAGTGAGTAAAATAGCTAGAATTTTTACAAAAAATGTAAGTACTACTAAAACAGATAAAAATACTTGCAATAACGTCGAGAATATATTATAACAAGATAATTTGCTGCAAATTATCTCTCGGCTCTCTTTATTATAATCTCATTTATCCTTCTAAGTACTACTAATAATTAAGCTCATTTTGCAGTGTATGTTGTGAGTGACTAAGACCTCGTTTAGATAGTGAGATAAATGATCATATAATATGTGAATAATAGTGAAATTATAATTCGATTCAAGATGTTTATGAGATTTATTTGAATAAAAATATTATAAAGTTAAAATATTAATGTTAGAATATAATTTTTGTTTTGGAATTTAAAAAAGTGTATTATTTTTTGTATTTTGTTTTGAAAAAGTTATAATGATTATATGAAAAAGTTGAAAATTTGAAATTGAAAAGTGTTTTTGTTTTTAGTGTTTGGATATTAAGATTAGATGAAATAGAATTATGAGAGTATCTTGCTATCCAAATCAGGCCTCTATTCATATATCTTTGTGCTAATATATATATATATATGTATATGTTCAGCTCCATCAACGTCCTAATTATTTCTTGATCTTCATCCACCGACTATAGTACGCAATAGACTATAGTACGCAATAGAACACGTTATTTTAATTGCTTTTTGTAATTTTTTGTTGTTTTGGTTTAATCCCCGGAAGAGTACTAGTCCGTTGGTTACGGTTTTTGTACAAAGATTACTGTTATTTATATACGTACTAGAGATTTCACGGGCAGAGAGATCGTACAAAACAGCTTATAAAATAATTTACGGTTCACATCAATTTATTTTTATAAAATTTTTTATAACTAATTTGGTAGATATAATCATATAAAGCAGATGATTAATTATACTTACCATGCATGCATGTGATGATGATCAGAATGCAGGGTCAGTGCGCATGCAAATTAACGACTCTCTGTGCTAGAAAACAAGCTCAAGAATAATATTCTTCATTTCATAAAAGGTTGAAATCAGTACAGTGTTGTTTATATAGACAATGAGTAGAGCCCAGAACATTCGAGCAAATTGACGAGTACGTATTGTGCATCACACACCCTAGAGCTAGTCTGCGTCAGGGACGGTTACAACGGATCCTTACTACAACAAATCACAATGTATATTTACATAAAAGGACATAACAAACTTAAGATTCTCGAGTTTGGTCGTCACTTGGTGATCTGGAAGTATTCTTTGATGCGGACTGATTGTGTTGAGTGCCACGGCATGGTGCTGTTGAGTTGGAAGAAGTGTTGATGGTAATACTGCTATAAGCCTCCCACGAGTCCATCATGGGAACCAGGGTAAGACTCGATCGCAGAAGTTGAAATCGGTTGGAGACTAGTGGTTTAGTAAAGACATCGGCAACCTGATCTTTGGATGAAATGAAGGCAACATGGAGAGTTTTTGGAGGTAGCTTGATCACGCACGAAATGAAAGTCTATCTTTATATGCTTTGTGCGAGAGTGCATGACAGGATTTACTGAGAAGTACGTAGCTCCCAGGTTATCACACCAGAGGGTGGGAGGCTTGGAGAGGTAAACACCGAGTTCTTTGAGCAGAGATTGGAACCATAGAAGCTTAGCAGTAGTGTTTGCCAGGGCTTTGTAGTCTGCCTCTGTGCTGGAGCGTGCAATGGTGCTTTGTTTCTTTGATCCCCAAGATACGAGGTTGGAACCAAGGAAGATGCAAAAACCCCCTGTTGAGTGCCGATCATCAGGGCATCCTGCCCAGTCAGCGTCTGTAAAGGCCTGCAAAGTGTACTCAGGAAATGGTTTGATGTAAAGACCAAGCCGAGATGTGTGTTTAAGATACCTCAATATCCGCTTAACAGCCTGCCAGTGGGGAACCTTAGGAGTGTGCATAAATTGGCATACTTTGTTAACCGCATAGGCAATGTCAGGGCGTGTTAGAGATAGGTATTGAAGACTGCCCACCGTGCTACGATAAAGTGTTGGATCTTCAAAGTTGGGGCCATCAGTAAGGGTCAATGGAGCTGATGCAGACGTAGGAGAAGTTACTGGTTTAGCAAGCTCCATATGAGTTTTCTTCAGTAAATCACAAATATACTGGGTTTGAGATAGATGAAGACTAGTCTCAAGTGGTGTATTTCCAGTCCAAGAAAAAAACGAAGTGACCCAAGATCCTTGACAGGAAAGGAGAGATTGAGAGCATGAAGAACACTTTGGATAGCCTCAGGATCAGAGCCAGTTAGGATGATAACATCCACATAGACTAGAAAAAATAAAGTGACAGAGCCATGATGATAGATAAACAAGGAAGAATCTGAGACAGAGGCTATGAAACCGAGCTCCAATAGACGATTGCTTAACTTGGAAAACAAGGCCCGTGGGGCTTGTTTGAGCCCATAGATGGCTTTGTTTAATTTACAGACATGGTGAGAAAAATTGGGATTGACAAAGCCAATAGGTTGAGACATAAAAACCTGTTCATGGAGCTCACTGTGTAGAAAGGCGTTGCTGATATCGAGCTGTCGAAGAGGCCAGTGTTCTGTAATAGCAATGGACAGTATAGTGCGGATCGTAGTGGGTTTAACCACTGGACTAAAAGTCTCAAAGAAATCCACCCTAGCTTGTTGATGGTAGCCTTTTGCTACCAGGCGAGCTTTTCGGCGTTCCACAGTGCCATCAGAGAGACGCTTGGTCCTGAAAACCCATCGACAACCAACTATATTAGCACTTTCAGAAGCTGGAACAAGGTTCCAAGTGTTAGTTTGAAGAAGGGCCTGGAACTCAGTAGACATGGCTGTGCGCCATTCATGGTGCTTAACAGCTTCGGTGTAATAGAGAGGATCTTCAGGGACAATAGAGGTAATGGTCAAGAAACTCTTCGGTGGTGGCCAGAGTACCGTGCCATCATTGTATTGACGAGGTTTGAGAGAATTTGTTTGAGACCGAGTGACCATAGAAGGAACTGAGGAAGGAAGATTCGTTGGAAGAGACGATGCAGATGGGGATAAAGAAGAAGAGGGAGACAATGTTGGATTAGACTCTGTCAGTGAAGGGAGAGATGGATTTGCTATAGGAGAAGAGGTAGTGGGCCGAGGTGAGGCAAGTGGATTGATGGGCTGAGAGGAAGAAGTTGGACTATTTGGTTGAGAGATGGGAATAGATTGGACAGAGTTGAAAACGGAGGGAGGGGGACCTAAAATTGACGGAAGAGTGGTGGTATTGGACGTGGACCTGGGGAGGTGGAAGAGATAAGGGAAATGTGTTTTCATCAAACACCACGTCCCGTGAAATGTAGAGAAGCCTAGTTGGAATGTGAAGGCAACGATAACCTCTATGAGAATCACTGTATCCAAGGAAGAGACATTGTGTAGATATGAGATCTAACTTATGTTGATTATATGGCCTTAGGTGAGGCCAACAAGCAGTGCCAAAGAGTTTTAGAAAAGTGTAATCAGGTAGTTTTTGAAACAATTTTTCATAAGGAGAACAATGATGTAGAACTGGTGAAGGTAGACGATTGATAAGGAAAATTGCTGTATGAAAAGCATCAGCCCAATAAAGTTGTGGGAGAGAAGCATGGGCCATAAGAGCGAGGCCCGTTTTGACAATATGTCGATGCTTACGTTCCATAACACCGTTTTGTTGGTGAGTGTGAGGGCAAGGGATTCTATGTAAAATGCCTTGGGAAGTAAGATAATTATTTAAAGGACGATATTCACCACCCCAATCACTTTGAATAGACAAGATTTTGGAATTAAAAAGATGTTCAACATGAACTTGATATTTGAAGAAGAGAGACATAACATCAGATTTTTGCACTAAAGGGTACCACCATGTGTACCGTGTAAACTCATCTAAAAAAGACACATAATATTTGAAGCCTTCACGAGAAAGGACAGGGGCAGGGCCCCATACATCTGTATAAATTAACTGTAAGGGACTAGTAGAGTGCTGGCAAACTGTATAATTCCTCAGGGGCCATAGGTTCAAGTCTGGCTGTTATAGAGGTGACAAAGGCATCGTAATCAGTATTTAAGCCAGCAAGAAGATAAGAGGTGAACTCTTCGGAGGTTAGAGATGTCCCAGTAGCACACATAGTATCTGAAAGGTGTTTAAGTTTTCAAAAATAATTAGAGACAGAGCTAGCACCTTTTGAAATGGTGGCTAACTGGTAACGTAGCTGAATCACTCGGGCATGTGATTGGGAAGCAAAAAGTTTTTCAATGGCTGACCAAGCTGCTTGAGAAGTAGAATGCCCAACCATTTGAGCAATAAGATTATCAGAAAGGGTCGAAATAAGGGTACTGAGAATCATTTGATCGGTTTTGGTCCAAGCGAGAAAGTTGGGATTAATGGTAGTTTTATCAGAGAGATAATGAGAAGGTGGTTTGCTTGAACCATCAACAAAATGAAAGAGTTTTTGGCCCCAAAGGTAGGGAACCATCTGTGTGCGCCAGAGAAGGTAATTTTCATGGGTGAGTTTGACAGTAACTAGATGGGAAAGTTGTGGAAGGATGGAGGAGGAAGGAGGTGAGTTTTGCTTTGGTGGCGCTTCAACCATAGTAGTAGACGTTTTTCTTGAGAATGGCTCTTGATACCATGCTAGAAAACAAGCTCAAGAATAATATTCTTCATTGCATAAAAGGTTGAAATCAGTACAGTGTTGTTTATATAGACAATGAGTAGAGCCCAGAGCATTCGGGCAAATTGACGAGTACATATTGTGCATCACACACCCTAGAGCTAGTCTGCGTCAAAGACGGTTACAACGGATTCTTACAACAACAAATCACAATGTATATTTACATAAAAGGACATAACAAACTTAAGATTCCCGAGTCTGGTTGTCACTTGGTGATTTGGAAGTATTCTTTGATGCGGGCTGACTGTGTTGAGCGCCATGACATGGTGCTGCTGAGTTGGAAGAAGTGTTGATGGTAATACTGCTATTACTCTGCGGCTAGCTGCTGTCATGCATCAAGTGCAAGCTGGTAAAATAAAAATGCGAAACAAAGAAAATGCTAAACTCATTGCAAATTAATGGATCTTACAAACGTCATGAACTTAGTATCTAAATGTTATAAAACGTTTCTGTTTTATATTTAAAAAGAAGATTAGTTTCCTTTTATGAAAAACGTTTTTGTTTGTTTGATCGAAAAACTCTCAGTTTTAATCCCAAACAGAAGAGATCCAAGAATCATAAGATAACAGTTTGATTTTATACCTCTCACAGTCATAGACCAACAATATTCCAAGGTATGACCAGATTACCAGATGTCGAGCAGTAAAGATCAATCCGTAGCACAAATACACAAGAACATAGCAGTTTATCAAAGGAATAAAAGAAATAATAAAAGAAAAGGAAAGAACATACCGATATACGTGGTTCGACCCTAATGGTCTACGTCCACGGCAGGAATGGGCCTCAGAGATCTTTATTGAGAATCAATACTTCACAGCGAAGCCTCAGTACATTTAGTGTTATAGAACCATCATAGAAATCACCAGAAATCGCACAGATTTCTTCTCTCAAGTACAAACCCTAGAAAACCCTAGAATCGCACATCTCTCTCTCTGCCTCTCTATTTCACACGATATGTACAGAATGAATCTCTCACTTAGGGTTACAGGTTAAAGATAAATATATATGCTACAACAGATGCTGCCACGTGTAGTAAATCCAACGATACAACAAAGTAACTTCTCAGCTGCAGAAGTCACGAGCTCCTCACATGCTTGGTTAAAACTGTATTGCTTCAAGAGCCCAGATCAAGCCACATGTTCATCATCCAAAGGATCACTTAAAAAACAATATTAGAAAACACAGGCAACAAATAAAATGTATTGACATACATATTACACTAAATATTGATTTAGTTTAATCTAATTTTTATTTCAATATCTTATTGATTACATGTACTGATCATGATTAAAACTTGTAATGCTTCAGAAATCATAATTAAACAAGAAAGAAAGCCGAAAAAAGAAACATGTCTGCCCACAATAATTAGTTCTGTTAATGTAGTTTCATGCGTTGCACCTGCACGGCCGGCATTTTTTGTAGATCTATCGATCCTAAGCGCGCATATCATGTTATCGAATTAATTGGGTTTGGGATCACGTTTCGATCCAGGCGTGTGATACATATATACCAAAACAAATAATGATAATAATAACCACAAAAAGGACCAACATCCATGATGGGTCTAATTAGTGATCATGATCATGTTCAGGCATATGATCACTACATGATGACCAGGTCAAAATCCGGATCCCTGGCCTCTAATCAATGACAAAGACCAACAATTGAGTTGTTCCATGCAGTACTTCATGTACTGCTGATCACCATCACAACCAGAGAGAGAGAGAGCGCTCCAACTAACATTCTTCTCGTCTAATGAGGCCGACATGATTCCTTTTTCTTTTCTTTTTTTTTTCTTTTTTTTTTAAAGCAAGTTGTAGCTATATATTTATAAAAAAGGGGAAATACATCGAGTCCATGCTCCTTATTTACAGCAAACTTCTACTCTAAGGTGATCTTTCCCACTATAAAAATCTAACATAGAATAAGGAATTAAAATAAGAGGGAGATTTCCATAGACCTGGGCGCGTTGAATCTGGCCATTGCGCTAGATTATGCGCATATTGATTTTTATCTCGATGAATTTTTTCAACTTTCCAAACTTCGAAGTTGCCGAGAAGATGTTTGATATCTCTGATGATGTTTTGCGTAGTCCAATCTGAGGCTTGTTTTTTATTGTTAATTGCTTGAACCACCAAATTTGAGTCTCCTTGGACTATAATGTTCTTGAATTGTGATTTGTTAGCTTCCTGTATGATCATCAAAGCTGCTGCTGCCTCCCCTATATTGGGACTGGTGCTTTGAATGAAGTCTATTTTGGACCATCACTACTTTTCCCAAATCAGATCTACAAATTGCAACAAGAGTAGTGCCTTTTTTTCTAACCGCCACATCAAATGACAATAGATGAAATCCTTTGATGGGTGGAATGTTGTTGGACTTTTCTTGGGTTACTGAGGTTTCAGTCATGCTCTTGTGTGTTCAATGACTTTCTGAGTTGAGTAACAAAGATTTGTGGAGGGATGATTTCTTGATCATGCACTGCCCTGTTTCTACTATACCATAAATTGTCCATAGCAAGTGTAGCAAAAATATGGAAAATGCTCTTCTTTGGGAATATTTAAGTGATGAGAAGGATTTATGATATTCCCAATCCAATCTGAGATTGAATGGATTGCTGCAAGCCATATCTAGGGGCCATTGTGAGTTTCTCCAGAGGATCCTAGTGTACATACAATTTAGGAATGGGTGCTCAATGCTTTCAGCTTCTTCCTTACAAAGAGGGCAAAGAATTTGGTCATTTTCTAACCTGATGAATTTCTCTAACTTTTTCCTTGTAAGAAGAATATTGTGACTAACCCTCCAAAGAAAAGATTTCAGTTTGTCCTGAAGTTTGATCTTCGATAATTTTTTCTAGTCCACTCCATTTTGAGGTGAGATTTGAAGTTTCACAAGTGCAGCATAAGCTGACTTAACAGAAAACTTTCCAAAAGAATGGTGTATCCATTTGATTTTTTCCTCAAAATTTTGAAAGTTACAATTGGACAAAGGAATTTTTTGGATTTTTTCAATAGAACTAGTGGTAAAAAGAGCATTTAGAAGCAGATTGTTCCATCTTCTGGGCTGTTCAAGAGTAAGTTCAGAGACAGTCAAATTTTGATCCATTTGTGAGCAGTTTTGGTTTGGTGTTGGTTAAAAGAAGGTAAGGTTGGAATCCAAGGATCATTCCAAACTCTTGCTTTTATACCATTATTAATCTGAAAACAGAAACTTGTTTGGAGAAATTGTCTTTGTTTCAAAAGGCCTTTCCAGATCCAAGAGTCAGAATTTTTCTGATTTACATCAAGAAAATGTGTGTTTTCTGAGATATTTTTGAGTGAAGATTTGCTTCCAAAGAATTCTTTTTTCAGTTAAGAAAGACCAGACCAGTTTTATGATTAAAGCTGAGTTAAAACAAGTGAGTTTTTTTAAACCTAAACCACCCATTGATTTTGGTGTGCAAATTTTGTCCCAAGCTTTTGGTGTGTGTTTTTTATTGTCCTGAGAATTAATCCCCCACCAGAATCTTCGAAGAGTGGAATCCAAAGATCTTGTGATAGAAGAGGGAATAAGGATGGTGGACATGACATAAGCAGGAATTGAGTTTGCTACTGCTCTTATGAGAGTTGTTTTTCCAGCTTGTGAAAGTATTTTAGACTTCCAACCTTGTAATTTGTTCTGAACTTTCTCAATTACCTCAGTAAAAAAAATATTTTTATTTCTCCCAATATGTAAAGGTAAACCCAGGTGCTTGAGATTGGAGGTGTTGATTCTTAGGCCAAGAGTTTCCTTTATGTCATTCTTCATAGAGTTGGAGGTATTCCTACTAAAATGAATGGAAGATTTTGTTTTATTAACACATTGCCCAAACCAAGAGTTGTAAGTATCTAGGCAATTGTTGAAAGCTTGAGCAGTTTGCATTGAGGAAGATCCAAACAGAATTAAATCATCGGCAAAGAGTAAGTGTGAAAGAGTTGGGCATCTATTTGAAAGTTTGATGCCTTTAATCTCTTTTTTTACTTCTTCACGATGTATTAATCTGGTTAGAACTTTTGTTCCCATTATGAAAAAAAAGGGGGAGAGGGGGCATGACTCCTCTTGCTTGCTCGGAAAACATGTAGTTAATTTATTGTATAGTACTACATATACATGTTCTTTTTTTCTTTTTTNGAAAAGTGGTCTAATTTACCATTCTTGTACAAACATGCGTAGATTTGGTGCCTGCCTTGGTCATCATATGACTCATATCTATTATGTATATATATATAATGTGCATGAATAATTATATATAATACCCAGTATCAACTAGAATATAAATATATTAGTTTTTTTTCCTATTCCTATAAAATATTTGGTAGTTCATGTAGTCTCATGATGTTGCTAAAACTGAGAGGGAGATTGATTTTCATTCAAATCTGTATGTGCATTTGTGTATCACTTTACAAATATATAGATGTACGTGAGACTAAGTATGGAAACATGTATAAAAGGTAAGTAGACTAATTATACAAATTAGACATATTCATAGAATTAAACTGACTGATTTTCTAGAGATGGAGAATCTAAAAAATATGGCAACTGTCAATATTCCCCCTCAAGTTAGCGCATGAAGTTCGTAATACCCAACTTACATGCAAAATGATGGAAAAGTTCCCGTCCTAAGGTTTTGGTGAAGATTATATCGGCAACTTGTTCAATGGAAGAAGTGTGAATGGCTGTAAGGAGGATCAATCAAATTTTATCACGAACAATGTGACAATCAATCTCAATGTGTTTGGTACACTCATGGAACATTGGATTGTGCGCAATGTAGAGAGCAGATTGGTTGTCAGAATGTAAGGTGAATGACTTAAGATGAAAAATTTCAAGATCAGTGAGAAGTTACTTCAACCAAGTGAGTTCATAGGTGGTGAAGGCCAAAGCTCGATATTCAGCTTCAGAGGAAGACCTTACTACTGTAGTCTGTTTCATTGTACACCATGAGATTGACTGGTTCCTAACTGAATGAAATATCCGGTGGTGGAAAAATTGGTCCAATCAGAATCAGTGTATGTTGTGACATGCATACTGCTAGAGAGAGAGAAGAAAATGTCTTGGCCTGGATTGCCTTTGATGTAACGAAGAACATGAGTAGCGGTAGTCATGTGAGGAACTCGAGGAGCACGCATGAACTGACTGAGAATATTGACTGTATAGACAATGTCAGGTCAGGTGATGGTCAAATAGATGAGTCATCCAACTAGGAGTCTGTAAGTGCAAGGGTCAGGGAGGAGATCACCGTCTTTAATGCTGAGTTTTAAGTGCTGTTACATAGGAAAATGGACAGTTCGGACACCAAGTTGTCCACTGTCAGAAAGAATATCAAGAGCATATTTGCATTGATTGAGAAAGATACTTTTGTGAGAGCGAGCAACTTCAAGTTCGAGAAAATATTTCAAAGAACCAAAATCTTTGGTTTTGAAATGGGTGGAGATGAGTCTTTTGAAAACCTCGATCTGAGAGATATCGTTGCCAGCAACCAAAATATCATTAACATAAACAAAAACAAGAGTAATGCTGGTGGAGGTGATAAGAGTAAAAAAAGAATGATCGGCTTGGGACTAATGAAAACCTGCATCAAGAAGCACATAAGTTAGTTTAAAAAACTAGTTGTGGGACGCTTGTTTGAAGACATAGAGATATCTTCAGAGTCGACAGACACGAGTCTCCCCCTTTATGCAATTTTGGGGAGGTGGTGTGATGTAGACTTCTTCATTAAGGTCACCTTATAAGAAGGCATTGTTGACGTTGAGGTCATGAATGACCCAATGTCTGGCAGCAGCGACCGCTAATAAGCATCGAATAGTTGTTATTTTGGCAACCAGTGCAAATGCTTCATGATAGTCAAGGCCTTCAACCTGAGTGTAACTCTTGGCAACCAGCTGACCTTTGAACCTTTCAATAAAGCCATCGGCTTTGAGCTTAGTTTTGAAAATCCATTTACAATCAATGGGTTTTTTTACCGGGGAGCAGTGTCTCAAGAGTCCAAGTGGAGTTATCCTCCAAAGCACGAATTTTAGCATACATTGCTTCACACCAATGAGAGTGGTGAATAGCATTAGAATAATAGGAGGGATCAATACAAGTGTTTAGAGCAGTTAAAAAATTGAGATGAGATGGAGAAAAATAAAAATATGAAAGAAAAAAAATACAAAGGATGGGCAATACCTGAGGTACACAGGTGAAGATGTCGTGAGCTCCATGTAGAGTGTAGGACAAACATAGTCATGAAGATAGGCAGGCCGAGTGATGGTGTGATAGGGACAAGAGGTAGGAGGAGACAGAGGTGAGGAGAAAGGACGCTCGAGTGAGTTGGAAGAATGACTCTCTGGAGATGGTGGAGATGGTATAGGAGGTTCAGAAACAGGTAGTGGAAGGATANTCTGGAGATGGTGGAGATGGTATAGGAGGTTCAGAAACAGGTAGTGGAAGGATAGGATGAGAATGAGAGAAAGCAGGAATATGTTGGAAGGGGAAGTGGTGTTCCTGGAAGGTGACATCATGAGAATAAAATATGGAATGAGTGTCAAGATTGTAGAGTTTGTATGCTTTATGAGTGCTGTGGTAGCCAAGAAAAATAAATTTAGTGGCACGGGGAGAAAATTTATCGCGGTGAGCACTAAGGGTTTATGCATAGCAGAGACACCTGAATACTCGATGATGATCATATCTGGGTGCTTTATTGAAAAGAACTTCAAAAGGGGACTTATTCTGGAGAACGCGACTTGGGGTACAATTAATGAGATATGCGACGGTGAGGACACAATCTCCCCAAAATTTGAAAAGTAGATGTGCTTGGAAATGGAGACTAGGGGCAACATTTAGAAGGTCTCTATGTTTACATTCTACAACGTCATTTTGTTATGGAGTTTCAACATAGGTACGTTAATGAATGACACTATGAGTTTGAAGATATGTTTGGAATTAATGAGAAAGAAATTCTTGTCCATTATCAATACAAATAATTTTAACAGAAGTATTAAACTAATTTTAGACAAGAGAAAAAAAGTACATTAAATGAGTAAAAGTTTCAGATTTAAAACGCATAAGATATATTCAAGTACGGCGAGAAAAATCGTCAACGATTGTGAGGAAATAATGAGCCCCACACAGAGAAGAAGTATGATAGCTATCCCATATATCACAAAAAATGCGATTAAAAGGAGAAACACTTTTATTTGCATGAATAAAAAAAAATGTAATCTTGTGTGTTTAGATCGAGCAAAAACGTCACAATTAAAGAGAATACAAGGAGAATTAAAAAGTCTGAAAATAATAAGCCTAGAAGGATGACCTAGACGTTAATGCCATAAGATCTTATTGACAATAGATTGAGTGGCTAAAGCGAGGGAAGATTCAGGCTAGTACACATAGAGCCCATTGCAAAGATCACCCGCTCCAATCAGCGTCATCAGTTGTGGGTCTTGAAATAAACAAGTGTTAGATGGGAATAAAATGACACAAGAGTTATGAAGGGTAATTTGGAAAACTGACAAAAGGTTAAAAGAGAAGTTAGCGACAAAATAGACATTATGTAATATGAGAGAGGGAGAGAGAACACAGGTTCCCATCCCTGCGCCGAGAACAACTTGGCCATTATGGAGTAGCACTTTGTGCTCGGAGATAATACTCCTTAGGTCGGTGAAAGCATCACGCCGGTGGCACATGAGGTGGCTTGCACCTCTGTCTACCACCCAGTGGTGATGCTTATCGAAAGAAAAACTAGAGGAGGAATTGGAAAGTGTGTTACCAACAAAGTGGGCTGAAAGATTTGAGAAGGTGGTGGAGGACGACGGCGCAAGC
>QEOT01005143.1:89425-119425 GCA_003123785.1 Pterocarya stenoptera | reverse complement strand
AAATTGTAAACATAATAAGAATTGATTATTTCATCCCATAAACCACGAGGCGCGTCATAACCAATCTCATCAAAGGTGCGTGTGATATTATGCCACATTTTAATATGGTATTTGGAGATTGAATAATATTTTTCATCATCTCAATTTTCATCGTCATCTCATTATTTTATGATATAGTATTAGATAATTGAAAACTATTTATTATAATTTACTTGTGAATTAATTATTTAATACTACATCATGATAAAATATATATATATATTTGTTGGAGGAGATTATCTTATTGCAATCTTACAATCGTCCGCATCAATAATATTTTGCCAAATAAAACTCATTACCTTGTATGTTGGTCGAGTCGAGGTAAAAAGGAAAATGTTTGACCATCGCGAGTGACTCACTAGCGAGTGGCCTAACCGACGATTTTACTCTTAATTTATTCATTTGATATTGATAAACAAACAATCATGTTTTGTTTTAAATTTTAAGAAAATTCATAACAAAATTTTTTGGTTCAAATTTTGTAATGATCTTATTTGTTCTCATCATAATGTAATATTAAATAATAAATTTGTAAATAAAACACAATAAATAATTTTTAATCCTCTAATATATGCATGAATAATTGCGTAATTAACCAAACATTCCAAAATAAAAATCGCGTGCGCCTAGCTAAGGTGTAGCGAGCCACGTCCTCTTGGTCCGGTTCCTCGCCACCAATCTGTATCGCCTGCTGCCCCGCAGAGTCACGCCAAGCTCATCCATCCACACACAAATCTTCAAAGATAAGAAATAATAATAGAATAGTTTTGCAGTATTTTATTTTTCCTCTGGGGAAATTATCTTCGTGGTTTGATGGCAATAAGCTCTTCTTGTTTTAGTAATGTTGGATGGAGTCCCATTTCGTATCCAGGCGCAAACACTGGAAAATCTCTCTGCTTCAGCCTCAGGCATGGTCCAGTGGGTTTAGCTCCCTCAGCGGAGGAAACTCCCAGGCCCTCGCTTCGTATCTCGGCAAATTCAGTCCAGAGAGCCCGATTCATTGCTCGGCGTAAAGAGTCTGTTTCGGTTCGCCAACTCCAACGGCCTCTAGGTAATGTTAGGATGGGAATGTATCTTTCTGGTTAATTGAAATTCGAAATAATAGGGGTATGGGGATATTGATTGGGGCTTTTATTTATTGTTGTTGCAGTTGAGTATATGAGCTTGCCCGCGAGTCAGTACTCGGTCTTGGATGCGGAGCGGATTGAGAGGGTGGATGAAAACACGTTTAGGTGTTATGTGTATAGGATTAAATTCTTCTCGTTCGAGGTTTGCCCTGTTCTGCTTGTCAGAGTGGAAGAGCAACCCGATGGGTGTTGCATTAGGCTCTTGTCCTGCAAGGTCTTTGGGTGTTTTCGCTCTTTTTTATTTTATTTTATTTTATTTTTATTTTATTTAAATTCTTGTGAGTGCTTTTGGGTTGGATCTGGTGGTACCCTTTCTGATTATCTTTTTTTGGTGCAGCTTGAGGGGTCGCCGATTGTTGCTGCACAGAATGACAAATTTGACGGTTAGTCACTTTTTAGCATTTGGTGCATGAATGAATGTTCTCGGCACAAAATGGAATCAGTTTGTAGAAGGAGAAGAATCAGCTTTGTATGTGTTAGAAACTTAGAACAGGATGAGTGCCTAAATATGGCATTTAGATGTTAAAGGAAAAAAAAAAAACTAGTGATTCAAGGTGGAGTTGTGGGTACTAAAAAAAATTGCCTTGACAATGATTATTTATTGTACAAAGTAACGGTATGAAAAAATGGGTGTGGTATGTAGATTGAACTAACTGGTGGAAAATTTTTTTTTTCTGGGAAATGCGTGTCCATTTTAATTGTCTCATGGAAAACTTGCTAGCAACAATATATATTGGATTATCTTTTAAAAAAAATGGACATAAAAAGTCTTATAGAAAAACCTTTATTGTGTTTGAGTCATTTGGTTTATGCTTTTTCAGGACTGCTTTGACATTGATTTGGTATGGGAATGCAGCTTCTATGGTGAACAAAATATCATGTGAGAGCAACAAAAGCAACTCGTTGGTGCAACGACTGACCTCAGATACTGTCATTGAGGTAATGATTTTGAAGTGCTCTTTTTTAGTCAGAACAAGACATTTAAAGTGATTGTAAGAATGTAAAGATTGTATATGGGTTATTTTGTGGTATCCAGGTTGGCATTGAGGTTCCTTCGGCATTTCGTCCAATTCCAGTGCAAGCAATTGAATCAACTGGTACCCAAGTCCTTGAGCAAATACTACGGATTATGCTACCCCGGTTTATGGCACAGGTTTGTCAAAATTATAAGTAGCTTTCAATTTTATCAAATAAAAAATTTGCAGTTTGCTACTCACAAACAATTCACTCTAATTAAATTTACCTGTGTTTGGAACACGTTGTAATTGAAATATGATTACAGATAGCAGTTTTGGTTTGCAATAACATCAATGACAACTTATTGTCCATGTTGTGGCAGAGAATCTCCCATATGGAATATTTTTGTTTGTTAGGTCTACCTTAGTTTTTTACAAATGGATGAGATCCCTACTTCTAAAAATAAAAATAAAAACTAAATGGTGCTTCCTAAAACTTGTATTTACTTGGTTTAGAATTCTTAAGTTATAGATATGCTGAATGATGCCGAGCAGCTGGAGTCCTTACATGTCTCCTAATCTCTCACTTGTCCTTTTTTTTTGCTTGAGGTCTTGTTGATTCTTCCCTGATTCTATATTTTTGATAAGTGATTCTTCCCAAATTCTTGACACTTGACATCTCGGTAATAGTGTTAACAAGTCTACTGCTGTTTCAATGTATTTTAGACTTTTTGGGTAACCATGTAAAAATGTTTCCCAAGAAGACCATAGCTAGTGCTGAGATATGTTCTCCAAGTTTTGCTAGTAGAAAATCAACATCTAGTATGGAATATATTCTGTATTTGGTGTCCTGGCAAATCAAATAGTTCATTTCTGTTGTTGAGCATTTGAAGGTAGAAATCACCATCTGACTTTCAGAGAAAGGCATTCAATATTAGATTGGGTGCCCGTGCCACTATCTCACCTTTCAACGGTATAAATTTTTATCTCTTCTACTTATCAAAAAAGTTTAAGATATGACTCTCTATTAGTTCATATTTTTAGTTGTTATCAATGCAAGGATTGTACTTGGTAATAAATGCTGAGCCCATATGTTAGCAAATGCATAACGGAAGTCTGCAAGACCTTGGAATCACAATAATAACAAGAATGCAATGTGACATTTCACATTCCAATAAAAAATTAGAGAATTTTATTTTCTGTAAGTCTATTAGATGAGCTTCCATTTTGATTCTTATGGGTCCTCTCATTAGTATTAAAAATATCAGATAATAATTTTCTTGTGGCAAACAATTTCTAGCTCATGTACTGTAGGGCCAAATATGTTTGATTCTTATCGGATGTGTTGTATTTCATTCTTGGTTGTGCAGCTTGTGAAGGACTATCAAGCATGGGCTTCTGGTGATGCTTCAAGGCAACCTCTTGGGACAGGTCAGATTTGAGATTATGGATAACAGCCCTTGCCGGTGCCCGGATTCATCATATGTTTATATTGTCTACCATTTTCACCGTTCCCTAGCTTGTATTCAGGAGGAAACAATCAATAGACTATATCTAGGAAGTTATTTATCCAACTTATTGCTGTAGACTATTACCAGTTCATCTGTAAGTGGCTTTTCTGATGGCTTGGGTCGCGTGCGATCACTTCTTTACTTTGCTCTTTAAGGTTGTACTCGGTCTGCAGAAATTATCTTTTGAATCTTCATGGAAATATATTTTTATGAATCTTAAAACAGGAGAGACTGAGGAATTCACATTGAAAAGAGGAAAAAAAGAAGAAGAAAAAGTACAATCTGCCCCTTAATAAGTTACTGTATCCCGACTGGTTTTGATTACACCTATTGGAAATTGCAAGTTATATGTTGAAGTTTGATTTTATCATTCCTCCACTACAAATAGGATTCCCAGAAAATGAGTTTCCTATATTTGGTAAGATTTGAAGAAAGCAACCTAAAGTCTTGTCCAGTTATGCAAATCGATACAGAAATTATGCTTGTAAGTCAATGCGAAGAATATGAGTCTGTTTGGGGTTGTGTATGGTGTATTCATATGCAAAAGCAAACACATATTAACATAACACATATTTACATAGACCCCACTATCATAGACTTGAACAAAACACATATTTGCATATGCAATGCAAACACATATTTACATAACAAGTACATTTTTTCTACTGCATTGGATTAGCCATATGCAAATATTTAGCTTACTGTGGACACTATCATTGGATATTTACAAATCTACTATTCACCATTCATACTTTATTTTATTACTTTTTGTGTATATTTAATAATTTATAATTTTATAGTTCTACTATTCACCCTTCATACAATTGGTGTATATTTGTAGATCTTATGTAATGGGTTTTAATTGCAAAATATATAAAAATAATAATAATTTTAGGAAACAAAATTAATAATAATAATAAAATAATATTTTATTATTATTTTGACTTAAAGATAAATAATCCATTGTGGGAGTTTTTCTTGAATAGTAAAGACAATCTTCAAACCATGTGATTTTGCATTTGCATATGGAGATACCAATGTCAATGCTCTAAGAGTCTTAAAAACTACTGAAATGGCCTTAAAAACTCTTTAATGGAAAAATAGGTTGTTTAGATGTTATATATTAAAATATATTTTAATCTCAAATAAACTAAAAAAATACGTTTAAAAAAAATATTATTTTGATGTTTTTCCTCAAATGCGCTTTTCCAGATGATCTGACATGTGGTTGGAATTTTTAAAAAGATTGTCAATGGGCAGTCTTTTACTTTGTTTTTCATACAAATGTAACACGTTTGAAAATGTTTTAAAAATATAATTATCAAGCAGTATATAACTTTTTAATAGCAGAACTTATTATATAAGCTATAAGTTAAAAGTCTTAATGCTATAAGTTATATTTTCTACCGCAATTCCAAACATGCACCATACCTTTTATACTGTTAAGACTGACAAAATTTAATCTGTAAAATCTTGTCAATATCAACAGTGCAAAATGTTATGGTTCTTGATTTTGCTGTAGGAATTTGTGTATTGAGGAAATGGTTATAATCAACTTTAGCTCACGGAAGTATAAATAAGACAGTGAACGAAAGGTGTTTGTGGAAATATAATTGAGAAAACTCTACTGTATTACTCAATGTAAATAAGAAATAGAATAGAGATGGTGGAAAATACTCATACGATTCAAATTAGGGGTGTTCATCCGGGTCGGGTTGTTTCCCTGCCCAGTCCGAAACCCGGGAAACCGGATTCCTATTCCAGGTTTCGGCCCGGAACAAATCCGGGCTGGAACTCGGGTTGCAAAACCCGGGTTGACCCGGTCCGGATACCGGGTTGTAAATCCGGAACTCGGGTTTACAACCCGGAACCCTTTTTTTTTTTTTTAATATCAAGCACATTCTTTTTCTCAAAAATCTAGACTAAGAAATATGCCATTGTCATCTTTCCACCTTATAACAAATCCCACCTAAGAAAGAAAAATTTGGACCATATTTTTGTTTAAAAAAATAGTATATAGACCACCTTTGTGTTATTATTACACTTAAATAGTTTTGAAAGTGTAAATAACAACATCAGTTACATCATAATTATCAAACTTGTGAACACAAACTAAAAAAGAAAGAAAGAAATAAGAAGAAGAAGAAGAAGAAGAGAGAGAGAAAAAAAAAAAAACCGGGTTCCGGATTGTAAATCCAGATTCATCCGGGTTTGAAACTTGGGTTCCGGTCCGGGTGTACCCGGGTTCCCGGGTTGGAACCCGGATGAATACCCCTAATTCAAATATTTCAGAAAATACAAGGGGTATTCGAGGTACCCAAAACCTCGATGAAAGAACAATAAAACCTTCAGAAAAATCCAGAATGAAGAACCCGTCTCACCTACACCCCATTTTTACATTTCGCTCAATGAGTTTATCTTAACAGACAAGTGACTAAAGGGCTTATTTCAAAAAAAAAAAAAAGTAACTAAAGGGCAGGCACCAAAACGCAGAGCTTGACCCACGAATATCTTCAGTAACATCAAAACGCCGCGTCTTATTAAAACTTGCCAAACGACATCGTCTCTTCCCAGCTTTAAACGGCACCGTGCAGAGTTAAGATTTCATCTTCACTTTTACTCTTCGACAGAACACTTCTGCAGTTCACTTCAACCCTTGCTTCACACATGTGTGCCATCCTTAATCGGTTCACCGTGATAAGAGGCGAGACACCTCGCAGATACTGTAGTGGGCTTGTTGAACTCCCATCTGTTTTCAGCGTGGCCCAAAAAAGAGTGGGGGTTATGATGATCCTACACTTGGTTAGCAAAATTCCCATATTACCCCGAACCAAGACCTCTAATCTTTTCCTAAAGTCTTTAGGTGGTAAGGCCCAGTGACCTTACTTTTGATTTTTGAGAGTCCTGAAACGGCCAGATTGAGACCATAAATCATGAAAAATATAACTTTAATGTGGTAAAGGAAAATACTAGTATGAAGTTTGAGTTTATCTCTTCACTTTGATAACTAATATATTTAATTTTTTTTGCTTAATGATNTATATATATATATATCCCTTGTTTTTTTAAAAGCATTGGATTAATTTCTGAATTATATCATTTAAGGAACCAGCCAAAGAAATAAAAAGGTGAGAGAGGTAGCTAGGTAGTGATGATAGTTCCATTATAGAATGATCATGGTACCGGACTAGCAGCGATATTAATGCTCCATTATGTAGGCCATGGCTATCCGGGCAAATCTATGTATCACTGTATGTTTCCCATCATCAGTAAATGCCAAAACAGAAATAGAGCAAATTAAAACAACTGGAGGCCCCCAAAAGTTCAAAACAAGGGAATTAAAACATGTCGATCGAAATGACGTTGATAAATATTATATATATTTATTAAATCTTTAATTTTCATTAATATCATTATTTACTCATTTATTTATTTTTTATTACGAGACTAGAGATACAAAAACTCGATATTAATACATATAGTTCATGATCAGAGATAAATTAATATATATAATCTAGTTGTAAAACTATATATAATTAACCTTTATTTACTTAGGAAATTTGCAAATTCTAATGGGTGGTAGGTGGTTTAAGTTTTAAACACCCATTTTGAGCAGCTAGGTGTTGCATGTTACTTTATTATGCCTCACGCATGCATGACGTTGCGCAACAGTACTAATGGTAGTGTTGGTATTGGATTAGTCATCTCAATATTTAAAATTTGACTAATATGAATTTTTATTTTTATTTTAACCAATCACTCAAAATTTAAAGTCTACATTAGATTAGTCATCGCAGTCTCTATAATAATAAAATATTATTATTTTTTATTATTAATATTTCTTTAATTAAATTATATAGATGAAGTACATGATTACTTATATTATAATTTGTTATAAGATAAGATTATTGCATTATTTTGTACTTTATAAATAATTAACAAAAAGTTTATAATTCATATTTTCTCATATTATTATAATTTTTGCATAATTATAGATAGAGGCAAAAAATAATTTCTTAATTATTTTTATATTTTAAAAAATATTAAAAGAAAGATAATTAATATTATTCTATAAAAATATAATTAATAGTAGAAAGATGCATCGTAATTGTAGGGATGAAATTACTGTAGAGATAAAGTTACACTAGAGAGAAGGAAAAGGGAAACACAAAAAATAATAAAATATTAGAATGAAGATGCTACAATTTCCTTCAAATATATGACTTTAGGGAGGATGAAGTTACTGTAACTAATCTTCCAAATGAATTGTGTTTAGCTAATCCAATATAGTAATAATTTAGTAGATATTCTTTAAAATATGACTTTCATTGATAGCTCTAATTATAAGCTCACTCGATCGAGTAAAAAAACATGCAACCCCAAAAGTAAGAGACATTTTCGTGTGCGAGCGAGCCCCTCGAATGAAAGAGACTTTATTTTTGTTCTTGGCCGGGTAATTAAAAAAGAAAAGCCCACACAAATCTTCAGCAAATTCATAAAACTCAAAATTAATGATCATAACTCGTGACTTAGGATTCACTTCCTCAAAAAAATTTATATCACTTCATGTCCTCATAAAGTTAGATTGGAGAATTAATTAAATGACATGAAGAACAATATGATCATATTACCTAATTAAGTTTATCATAGGATTGAATTATAAGCACTATATATATTCAAGAGGGGAAAAAAGAAAGAAGAGAAAAGTAATGGCCCACCGGGGGGAGCCTGCAAGATCGTGGCTCCTAATTCTAAGAATAAGTCAAAGCGTATACTGTTTGAAAGCTAGCTAATTGTGGAATTACCAAAAGCGGGAGGAAAATCTGTTTTCCTTTAGCATGCGGCGCTTGTGGTGTCCAATCGAGTTGGACCATGATAGTATGAAAGACCCCGGTCTCATCCACCTTGCTCATTGGATCATTTGGTGGTGGAAATTAATTTTGTTAAAAAATCAACAAGATGAATTAAAGTATTATATATAAGTTAATCTATCCATTATAGCCCAATCATATATAATTTGATATGAGATTACATGGATGCATCGTCAGATTAACCCTAGTCATCATGATCTTCATAAACAAAATGATCATTACTATATATAGTCTTAAGTAAAATGCACAGCATTTCTCCATGGAAGACCAAACATGGAAGATTCCTACACTGGAACTGGACAGGAAGAAAAAACCCAACAAGACTTATGTTACACGCACCCAACCTAAATGTTATCTGCATGTAGTTTTCACAGCTCCTAAAATTGTATCAACAGCTTATGATCATTATAATGTTGTACTACGCCATCACCTCCACAACCCCCCAGATCCGGCGCCGAAGGCATGGATCCTGCAACGTGATTTTGTCTCCCCATCAGAGGCAACCAATTCTGACGACCCATAGAATGATCATATATATATGTGTGTGTGTGTGTGTGTGCATGTGTGTGTGTGTTCTCCTTGAAGACCAGACTCCCCATGTAGCTCCAAGGGCGCAAAGTGTGATGGAGAAAATGATTGTCAGACTTCTTGGAGATCATGCATGGAGTTTTGCAGAAACCCTAGAGGATGATATGGGTGATGGGTCGAAGGAGACAAATTGCATGGAGACGAATGATTTGAATGATAGACCACCTAACACAAACTATTCTTTCTGTTTATATCCCGAAGCCTTTGTCTGAATACAAATGGACACATACGAATAATTTTCCTGGGATTACGGCTCTTGCATGCACAATATTGTAATTACCCTCGTATGGTTTTTATTTTTTTACTGCGTGGGTCATCATGGGTACTTCTATATATAGTCTAAATGAACCAAGATACCTGCGAATGAGTAATGTTATATATACTCATGCATAGTTTGGGTAAGCGACGCATTTTTTTTTATGAAAAAAATAGGGTTCATCATTAAAAATTTAATCTTTTCGCGTGGCTTTCATATTTATCAACTTTTTTTTTAAAATGAGTGCCTTGCAGTTCATGTGCACGTATAACTGCAAATATCGCTTCAAATTAATTTCTTTGTTTTTTATAATATATATGCTTGCAGCATGCATCTAATTCCTAGATATTGATTCATCGATCGATCCTAGCTAATAATTACCTGTTTAGATGGGTTTACGTTTTAACAATAACGTATTCGGTGAGTCTTTCACTTTATCCATTAATTTATTCATCATTATGCGCAAAGAGTCAAGAAAAAGAGTTCCTAGCTAGCTATGAAGTAAAATCCAAAAGCACATAAAATAAAGAGGAAGCAGGAATGCAGTATGACTATGTCGCCATGCATGCGGAGTACTGCAGATTCATGCAAGTACGTGGGCTAGCTCTGCGAGGAACATTCTTCCCTTTGCAACATGCTATATATATAGATCCAATTAATACATGCATGGCACATGTATTGTATGTCCCAGCAGCATGTGATCAGAGAGGCCGAGAATAAATAATAACTCCTTATATATATTTTTTACATGCATGGCACATGTGTTTGTATGTGAGAACTGATGGGGCCCTTTTTTCTTCCCTTTCGAACTTTTGCATTTTTTACTAACAAAACCAATTTTAACGATATTCTTGATTGAAAGTTGGCAAATACATTTAGTTATTACAACAATTTTAATTTGATATTTTATAATAAAATTAATCTAATTAGTGTTAAACACTAGTACGTACTTGATCATCTACGAGATTTCTTTTTGCACCCTATATTATATATATGTTCGGGCCCTTAATTATCTCCTAATTTTTCGTCAAACATATATACCAATATATATATATATATATATAAAAGCTAGGCTACAAGATTTCAGCTGCCGGCCAATTGTAGTAGTGATCATGATTAAGTAAATTAATAGGTTGGCCATAGCTAGGATAGAGCTCTCGAACGATGCTAATTAAACCCTATTAATTCAATCAATGGGCCAGCTAGCTAATTACGTACGATCGAGTATGTTTGTTTGTCGATCTACATTAATCTTATATATACAGGCAGGCATGCTTATAATTAATATTTAAAGATATTAACCCTAGCTTTAATATTATTGCCTACTTCATTCATTGAAAAACGACCAATGGGTAGTACTAGTTTATTTGCCTGAGCTCTCTAGATCATTGCAATCAAGTGTATATATAATATATTAACTTTTCTTGACTTGGAGAGAAAGCGACTGATCTGAGGAATCTTTGTTCTCGAATCACTAAAGGGCTTTTGATTATTGTTTATTTATAACTTGTTTGGGAGTTCTAGCGCCTTTGCATGCATACCATGTGATGATTCTTGCTAAAGAAACAGTACTGGATCCAAATTAAATAAATGAAGGCAAGAAATTTCAAATTATAACCCTCGTTACTAATATATATATATATATATATATGGCCGAGCAGATAGAGATAGCACGTACATAGCTAGATGATCATATCTTTCTTAATTAATTAATTTATTTATTGCATTAATTATTTTGTGAGCACGCTAGCTAGCTAGATGTTTAACTGAAGTAGTACTGTACGTACGTACTTTTAAAGAACCCCCGATAACTTAGATTTGGTGCAAGTCTAAGAACCAGTTCCAGTAGTAGACCAGTAAATTAAAGTTTCTCATGATCAATATGGGGGGTTTAGTCATATATGAAGAAAAAAGGTATATTTTAAAGAGTTTTGCTACACAACTTCTTACTATTCACCCATACTCCATATTTCATATTTTTTAATATTTTTTTAATATTTTTTTTGAATTTATTTTTTTTAAATATTTTAAATTTTTTATTCACTATTCATATAAAAAATATTTGATAAAAAATTTTTTAAAAAAAGATAAAGTATAGAGTATAAGTAAAAAGTAAGAGATTGTGAAGATTTTTTATATTTTAAAAGGCACTGTTGGTCTATGACCTTTTTGAGTTCTGTTTTCAACATCGGCACTGATGATCAGCACAGCAGCATTGAAAAGGGCATCCCAACATACAAGAATCAATGATTCATCCTGATCAACACCCAATAAGCGTTAAGAGTAAGACAAGGGCCTGATTTCCCTCGTGGCAATTCCTAGATTATACCCCAAGTACTGGTCCTTCTTCCTACAGCTAGCTGCTTGGGCAAAAATAAAATTAAAAAAAGATAAAAGATAAAAGATAAAGTTCCCTGTCTTTGATCTAGTTTCTTACTTTGGTACTCCCACAAGTTATTCTTTTTAATTCTCCTAGCTCTCCCCGCTGTTACGTACTGTGCTTCTTAACCAAACTTTTGAACCACAATATTATATAGTCTTGCCTTTATCATCCTTTAATCGTCGTTTTCTACTTTTTTGCTTACAAATTTCTGTATCAATGAATCATTAAACCCTAAGACGACCCCATTTTTTAAGATCATTAATTATGAAGAACAGTACTATGTGATCATGATTTACTAGTTGATCTCTTCAGTGTTTTTTATTTTCTGTGTATTTACAGTTTTGGTATTTATTTTATTAACAATAAAAAGAAATAAGCTATTGAACTTATGCCTATCGCAGAGGAACCCCTCCTATGGAGTATTTATCTCCTCCTCCTCCTTTGGAAAATGGGGGTTTGGTTACCGGTTTGGATACCCTTCCCTCCTTTAGAGGTGGGGGTTGGTTGGTTATCTCTGTTTTATATAGAGATTGATACTCTCTAATTATGAGAGTTTTTAGAAGTGTAGATAATGTATGTCGCAAAGAAATTTGTATGCAGAAAGGCATACAACATATTTTTAATTTCGCTTGCATTCAGATTTTTTCTCTGTATTAAATAATCATAGCTGTAACTTTCTTCATGGATGAATTGAAGTTTATTTTCTATAAAAAAAAATATCATAATTCAGTCCCTATACTACAAGAAAATTGTTTATTCGTGATCGGTTAATTCTAACGAAATGATTATTTACAACTAAAATAAATTTGTTTTAATCACAAATAGTCTTTTCGTCGCAAATAAATAGTCATAAAAATTCATTTTTCTTATAGTGCTAGCTAATTAGCTGCGTTGAATTCTCTATTCAGGAGGGGAGAGAGAGAGAGAGAGAGAGAGAGCGCTGCATGCCAGCAGCTTGTGTGTGTGTGTGTGTTATATAACTTTCTATGGTTGGCTATCAAATTCCATGTAGAGAACATAAATGGATATATATATATATATATAAAATAGAAGTTTTTTTTTTTAAGATTATATATAATAGAAGTTGAAAAGGAAAGTTGGTTATTCCTTACAGGAAAATTAAATCTGATCATTGAGAAAATGATCCCTATATATATAACATTGACGTCTACATAATCTGATGATCAGGTCTATATTTGTTTAATTAAAGAATATACATATGGGACTTTTTCTTCGAGTTTAATCAACATCGATCTCAAAGGTCAACCAACAATTTTGTTTTCCCAACTAACCCTTTAATAAATTAATAAATTTATTAATCGAAATTTTTTTATTAATTGTATTATACATTTCAAATAAAATTATATATATATATTATATATGCACAAGCTGGTTTGCAAATGGGTTTATGTACATGGAATGAGACCATTTTTTATTGTGCAAATGGGTTTATAAAAAAAAAAAAAAAAAAAATATTACAGGGTAAAGGCGGATGATGCAGAAATTAGAATTAAGCTGGAAATGTTGTGCAGTGTTGGTCACCTACTATTTGAGAAGTCCTCCAATTTCTGATTATTTAACCCGACATATCCACTGCACAATTCTTTGGTGATAACCTTTCTGAACAATATCTTAATTATTTGTGTCGATCTTCACACGATTTGAAAAAGGAATATATATTTTTTGTAGTGCCTTTCATTCCACTGTTTCTGATTGAGAAAGAATGACCTGATCTTCCGAACGATCAAGTGTCTAATTAAATTAAGTTCCTTAATTTGTTTTAATGGAAAGATGATTCTGCATTTGCCCTTACATCCATCCATCCGGCCATCGTGTACTTAAATCCATTGGTTTTGAACTCTCCAAAACACTCACTTGCTAGTGCCTTCAATCACTTCACTTTTATAATATGTGAGCCATCGGGCTTTATTATATTTGATTTTACAAATTAATTAAAATATAGTTTTTTTAGTATAAGCTTTATATCATTCGCAAGTTGTTCAGTCACGTTATCTATTTCTACATTAAAATTAGAATAATCATGCTATTTTGACTGCTCATTTTGTCATCTTATTTTGACCACTCATATATTTTTATTTTTTATTTTTTTATTTACTGATTAAGAAAATAGGTATTAATGTATTGATATTTTTTTTTAAAAAATATTTAAATATGTTAAAAAATAAAAAAACATGGGTTTTGCCTAGGCGGCACACCCAACGGTCATTGCTAGGCGGTAGCCTAGCATTATCCTTAAAATTAAGCTTGTACGAATTTAAATGATAATCTCACTAAATATTAATTAATTGAAATTTTTAAAAAATAATTGAATAATAAATTGAGTTAATTTGTTGTGTAAACACATGAACTTATTATGAATTGTGAAACTCATGTTATATTTATAATAAAAATAGTTAAAATAATTTTTTTTTTTTTTTATCCTAATTGATATAGAAGAATTTCATATAAATAATGCATCAATTTGAAAAAAAAAATATCTGATTATTATATAGGTGGTGTTGAAATAAAGTAATTAAAGAACTCGAATTTTAAATTAGATGAAGAGATCATAGTGCACTTACAAGAGGAGGCATGATTCAATCTATTAAGGACAAAACGACTACGTGTTAATCCACAATAGATCATCTCTCTCTCTCTCTCTCTCCTCTGCAATTTATGTATAAAATGTCGTATCATTCTCTTCCTTGATCTCTCTTTCTGCGTATTCAACAAAATTCTTGTAGCACTCTCTCACCATTTTTCATGTTTCCCCTCTTTCACAGAACCTAGAGGGTTTTCTTTCTCTTTCTTTTTCCTCACACTTTGTCGCGAAACAGAAACTCGCGCATAACAAGCTTCAAAGGTAAGTCTCCTTCTCCTACAATCTTAATCCTCCCCCCCTTTTTTTGGCCTGAGTTTATCCGATTCATTAAAGCTGTATCAAATTGATCCAATTAAATGCTAACTCTTGATACCTTTTACGAATTTCCGATTTCAGAATTTTGATTTTGACTTTGTAACTGTTTATCAGGTGGTATGTATGCTGCTGTGAATTTATTTGTGATTATGGTGATATTATGTGAGTTTCAGACTTGAATTAGGTTTTATTTTTCCTTTTATTTATTTATTTTTTTTAACGTTTTAGAGTTGGAATGCTGCTTTAGCAGCTAAGTTTGTACTTTTAGGCTTGGAAATGGAGCGTTAAGGGTAAATCGTGGGGTACATTGTGGAGGGATTGAAGGTGGTCTTTGAGTGTGGTTCTGGTGGTGCGCGTGGGGGTTGGGTGAGGATGACTGATTTTCAATCGCTGCAACAGAAACCTGAATCCACCGATGCCTGCTCTGAGTTTGAGCGCGGGCTGGAGGAATTGGTGCGTGGGCACTTGGATGATTGTATGTCATTCGCTTCGTGTAGCTCTACACACACTCCTGATGACGAGGAAGATGAGGGTGATCAGTTAGTTCGGAGGAGGAGGAGGTCTGATTTGGAAGGTGATGATTTGGCAGAGTCATCTGCTGCACGGTGTCGCCACTCTCGTATTCTGAGTAGGTGGGCTGCCCGACAGGCGCAGGAGATGATAACAACAATTGAGAGGAGGAACCGCGAGTCTGAGTTGATGGCGCTCGCACGTTTGCACACGGTTTCAATGCTTGATTCATCTTTTTTGAGGGAGTCTCAATCCCCGACCTCAAGGCGGCAGGGGGCTGTGGAGAGGCCAAATACTCAGGCATCTGCAATTGTGCAAAGGTGGCGAGAGTTGGAGGATGAGCATCTATTGAATCGGAGGTTGAGGCAGCAAAGGAGTGTTGAGTCTAACACCATTGTGTCAAGTACAAACATTTCAGAAAGTCAGGAGAGTGAGAATCAAGGGAGCTTGGGAGATGCAAGCGAGAGTGAAAACGAGTTTGGGAGCTGGGCTCGTGATCAGATGGTCTTGCAGCATGAGCATGCAGATAATAACAGGTCTAGTAGGGAGCAATCTCCTGATCTTGGCGAAGTTGAGAGGGAGAGAGTCAGGCAGATAGTTCGGGGCTGGATGGAGAGTGACATTAGCGATCATTCTTCAAATGTTGCTCAAAGAAACAATAGTTCCAGAGCAGAATGGCTTGGCGAAACAGAACGTGAAAGAGTGAGAAATGTTAGGGAGTGGGTACAAATGACAAGTCAACAGAGAGGAGCTCGTGGGAGCCGCAGGGAAGGTCAGTCTAGTGGTCTTGGTAGCCAAATGGATCAAGTCCGTGATAGGGTGGCTGTTGATCACGATGAAGGCCAACCTGATAATATTCGCAGGGACCTGTTGAGATTACGTGGAAGACAAGCTCTTCTTGATTTACTTATGAGGATTGAGAGAGAAAGACAGAGGGAGCTTCAGGGTTTATTGGAGCATCGAGCTGTCTCTGATTTTGCTCATCGCAACCGCATCCAGGTCAGTTGCCTATCATGAAGGTTGTTTTATCTTTTGATTTTATTTCCACAAGTCTACCAATTTAGGTCCCATGTAAAGATTTAAAATCATGAAGGTTGTGTTGAACTTCCTTCTAGACTAGGTTGAGCCAAGACCCCCTCTCCCCTGCCCAGGTGTGCTCCTCATTCAGGTGGCTATTAATTTCACTGCATTAATCTGCCTGAGGAAAATCATGTTTGCATGCGATGGTTGATAATTAGTTAGAACTATACCAGGTACTTCATATAAAGCTACAACTTGCTATACTTGTGTGAGTCTTAACTTACGAGAAGATAGATTTATAATTTTTCTGTAATTTTAAATGCAAGGCAAAGCAAAATAATATGTTATTATGAGAAATAGTTCCCATCAATTGATTCAATGTTAGTTACTAGTTTTATACTATTTTTCTTTTCATGTTATGTATTCTAAAGGTTTGTTAGTCGGGTGTAATTAGGTGTTGTTGGTACTTGGTTGTTGATCACTTCCATTGAATTAAACTTGATGCTTATTGGCTAATATGAAGTTTGGTCATACAACGTGAGGATGTTTTAGTTGCCTATATACTAGTGGTTTGACTACTAATGCAGTAACCTTTTCCAGTCATTACTCAGAGGTAGATTCTTGCGAAATGAAAGACCTATTGAAGATGAGAGACCACCTTCTATGGCAGCGAGTGAGTTAGTTCAGTTAAGACAAAGAAATACTGTTTCTGGTTTAAGGTACATAATCTTTTTGTTCTTTCCTTACTCCTTAATGGTTGATCTAAATTTCTTTCACTGTTTTTTTTGTGTGGAATTGATCATTTTTTTGGAATAGCCTATATGTTCTATCTGGTTGTGTAATAGTAGCCTTGGTCTTTGGGAAAAAAAAAAAGATTGGCCCTAATTTTACATGGCTTTCTTAAATCTGGCTTAAAATGATAGGAAAATATTATATCAAATCTTTATTGTTTTAGTTGAGCAGTTGGATCATCCATTCATTGTTCTTAAGTTTGCTTGATCCCTTGTTGAATATGTGGAACAAGGTTTATGAAAAGATAATTGTGTTGGTATTTTGGAATGAACTTTTATAAAAACCAATATTTTATACAGCTTAATTTTTTAATAAGCATATTTAGTTTCTATTTGCCACTGCAATTTTTTTTCCTTTGAAAAAAAGGAAAAGGAAAATGAGAAATGAAGAAAGCAATCATTTGAAAGGTGGAATGGCTTGAGATACATTTGTGGCATAGACAATGAGATGAGGAGGATGGTCGTGGAATGCATTTTCTTTTGAAAACCTTTAGCCCAGTGCATTACTTGGATACTCACATGAGTACTCTCTCTCTCTCTCTCTCACACACACACACACACACACACAGAGTCACACACACTGTGCATGGGTCACACATGTTCTTGTATCAACATTTATATGCAGTTTCCTTTGTGTATGTTCTCTATTTGCTTCCCCCCTTTTTTTTTTATAGGAAATAGACTTACATTTCATCCATGAAGGAAGTTACAGCTGTGATTAGTCAAATACAGAGAAAAACTCCGAATACAAGCCAACCTACACATCTTTTGTATGCCTCCCCGCACACAACTTTCTTTGCGAAAGGCATTGTCTTAACTTCTAGAAACTCTCATAAGAGAGTATCACTCTCTATAAAAAACAGAGATAAAAAACCAACCCCCACCTCCAAAGAAGGAAAAGGTATCCAAACTGCCATCCTCAAGTGGAGGAGGAGGAGGAGATAACCACCCCCATCCTCCGAAAGAGGAGGGGTTCCCCTACTATGGACATAAGTCCAATAGCCTATTTCTTTTATTAATCAACACAAATAGAGAAACAAATTACAAACACTGAGAAAGCACTGCAAAAACGGAGAAAACACTGCCCAAAGAGGTTGCAGGAGCGTGTGCAAGACACGCGCCAATAGAGGAAGAAACTAGGTAGACAATCGTGGAGGTGCTGGAGGCGCGTGTAGGGACGCACCACTCCTTTGGACACCACATTCAGTAGGCTGATAGATCGGCAGCCTTTGAATCTCCCTGTGGGGCGCGTGTTGTCCTCCGACCATCGGAAGGTCTCCAACCGGCACTCCTCCCTTATTTGGCCTGAAAAAACCAGAAAAACCAACAGAAAATGCAGAATAAGTACTTGGCTGAGAGGAGGAGAAGGGAGGAGGGCGGGGGGGTGGGCTCCCACCCCCTTAGAGGTGTTTCAGCTTTTTGGAGAGTTTTCTAGAGAGAGGTTAGAGTCTCTCTTTCTAAGTTTCGTTCAACGGAGCCCCTCTATTTTCTTCCCTTTAGATTAACGGAATTTGAGTGTTTGCACTCATTAAAATATAAAGCTTGTCTATTTCGTGTATGTTGTTCTTTCCTCCTTACCTTCTTTAATTGATCTTATCAATTGTTGGAATGTTTTCGGTAAGAGCGTTTTGAAATAACATGTTCGTTTTAGTTTGAAGAAGTACGAGAATTGTTGTTAAATGTAACTGTTATGATGATAACAAGTTCACTTTCCCATTTAGGGAAGGGTTCCACTCCAGATTAGAAACAATTGTTCGTGGCCAAGTAGACAGCCATTCTGATACCACATCAAACAATAACATCAACGATCCTGGAAATGATCAAACTCAAACAAGTGTGTCAGTACACATTGAACTTGAAAATCATGAACAATCTCACTTTAGGAGTCCAGAGAGTGATGTCAATCAGTTGCCCGATCAAACAGGAAACTTGGAAACCAATAGGGCTGTTGAGAATGTAGGTTGGCAAGAAACTGCCGGTCGAGGGGATTGGCAGGAACAAATCAGTGAAGTTGAGAGAGGAAACTGGCAACAGACAACCTTTCGTCAGTTTAATGGGTGGAGAGATGGCAATGTCCAAGATATGGGTGCAAATTGGCGAGAAAATCCAGTCAATGATTGGCCCCAAGATATTCCAAGGAACATAAATGGAGAAGTGGGCCGTCCACAAGGAGCCCAGGGAGCTTGGCATGAGGATGGGTCCCGGGAGGCTGTTGGAAATTGGTCAGAAGGGCCCTCTGCTCCTCCAAGAAATCGTCGTGCTATTCCAGTTAGAAGATTTCATAGATTTCATCCACCTGATGATGATAATGTGTACAGTATGGAACTCAGGGAACTTCTAAGCAGGTAGGTATATGATCATTTTTAGAAGGTTCTGGATGTGTTAAGACCCTTAATGTTGGACCTTTGCTTTTGAAATTCATATGATGATTTTTTGTTCTCTCCCATGCAGGAGAAGTGTTTCTAATCTTCTTCGTAGCGGTTTCCGTGAAAGTCTAGACCAATTAATACAGTCATATGTGGAAAGGCAGGGGAATTCTCCCCTTGACTGGGATTTGCACAGAAACTTGCCTACACCAATTTCTGCTTCACCCGAGCGGGATCAGGAGCAACAGAGGGTTGAGCAGAATGAGGATCAACGACCTTCACTTGTTCTGCCATCTCCATCAGTGCCGGTGCCCCCTCCACAGCCTATTTGGCACCAAGACTTACATCACACTGGTTGGTCTCGGCATGGCACGCATCGGGCAGAACTTGTGAGCCATCTTTCTTGAACAAATTGTGGAACTAAATATTACTATTGCTTATAAAATCAATTTTCCTCCCATGAAGTTCCATGTCTGGCACTTCCAGACTAAACAAAACTTTTTTCATAGCTTTTGAAGGTACTGACTGTAGTTGGATATGAGTTTATTGGAGGATTGGAACCAAAATATTGAGGATATTGAGATGAGTTCATTTCAATAGTTTGTTATGCTCATGTGTGATGGTGACTGCTATTTTCTGAAATGATCTGATCTGGACTATATAGGGTATATTATTGGTGTAACTTGATACTTCATGGGGTGTCCTAATAAGCTTCAAGTTGAATGCTTCAATATGAATTAACTAAAAGTTCCAATATGTTACTTCTGAGACTTCATCAGAGCTACTCTTTGTGTTTTTCCCTCACGAGTATCGGTGCTACTTTATAGCAGAATGGAATTGAACTCTTATCTGCAGTGATAAGAGGATCTGTAACTGATGATTTTGTTTTGTTGGTATGGAAAACTACGGAACATTAATGGGAAGGGGGCTGTGAATATAATCACTTCATAGCTTTCCAAACCTGTGAACCCTAGCACCATCTTCTCCATTATATACTGTATCTACTTTTAAGCTTTGCACGTAATCTGAATATTGATTTGGATCAGGAATGGGAGATGATTAATGATCTGAGAGCAGATATGGCAAGACTTCAGCAAGGAATGAGCCACATGCAGAGGATGTTGGAGGCCTGCATGGATATGCAACTAGAGTTGCAGCGCTCGGTGAGACAGGAAGTCTCTGCAGCTCTGAATCGTTCAGATGGTGAAAAAGGTTGTTTTTTTTTTTTTATAACATTTTCGATGTTTTTATCTGTTTTGGAAAAACTTATTTTATTTTATTTTAATATGGGAGGAACAGAATGTAATTGCAGATCTTTCCATTAAAGTGACCTCCATCATTTGTTTCCTTTTTATCATAATTATATATTAGTCTATTGTTTATACTTGTATCTTTGATGTCACAAAATTGACCTGAAAGATGCAATCATGTTGCAGGCATGGGTGCTGAGACATCGGAAGATGGATCTAGATGGGGCCATGTGAGGAAAGGGACTTGCTGTGTTTGTTGTGATAGCCACATAGATTCACTCTTGTACAGGTATTTGTGAGCTTTTACCATTCATCGTTTTTTTTTGTAGTTGTTTGTTATTTTTCTCTGTTTTAGGGGTATGCATTTTATATTATTATTGTTTGTGTTCCTCCCCTTAGAAACAAACTCTGAAGTTGAGAGTCTGAGCCTTTTTGCAGATGCGGGCACATGTGCACTTGTTCAAAATGCGCAAATGAGTTAGTTCGTAGTGGAGGAAAATGCCCATTGTGTAGAGCGCCAATCATCGAGGTAATCCGAGCTTATTCCATCATGTAAAAAAGTAAGTGTCGAAGAGGTTACAAAAGAATAAAATTATGTTTAGAACGAGCGGTAACATCGGAGGGAGCAAATTCGACTTCCCTTGCTCCCGAGGCTGATCCTTTGTGTAGAGTGGCAGAGTGTTTAGTTATTCTTGCCAATGTTTTTTTTCTGATTATATGCGGAACATTATGCATTGTATAATTGGAATAACATATTGGCACTGTTGATTCATCATTCTTGCGTAAATAAAATGTCCATAATTCTTTTCTTTTCTGGCCTCCTGTTATGAATTGAAATTCCTAGCTAGCTCAGTTCATCCTTGTTGCTTCCTTGCAGACTTTCCATGTTTTTTGTGTTTCAGATTAGAAATCACGAGCCTCTCTCCTTCCGAATGTTTCCGTTTTCTGCCTTGAACTTCAACACCGATCTGGTGACGACATCAACATGATACTGTAAGACGACATCAACATGATACTGTAAAATGCAAGGAAATTAAACGGCGCATTAATGGAGGGTGAGTAGTATTAAAAATCCATACAGCGCGACATGATCTAAGCCTGATAAATATTAAACATCAACCCCACAAATTCACGAGAGATACTGACATCGATCATTAAAGTTGTGTTTTCGTTTAGTTGCGCAAATTAATAGCAAGGTACATATGACTTTAATTTAATAAATAAAAAATAAAAATAAAAATAAATTAAGGAAACCTAGCGCAGGTATATAATTAATTTACTGTCTCTTACAAATTTATATTTGCATGTGCATGGTCTGGCCGGCGGCCTAATTAATAAGATCTCGTTCTGAAATACGAAAAGGACGACAGAGATGGTACGGTGCCCTTTAATTAGTCTTGATCCAAAATCAAAATTCCAATGTACAATGACATCAGTACCGTGTGTTGGACTCATTTATAATATATTGAGAAGGAGTTTGATGATAAAATATAAATAATTCAATCTATTTTTTATTATCCATTTAAATTTTTGAAATAAGTATTTAAACTTTCGAAGCGATCTGTATACTGTTAGAAATCCCAGAAGACCATTTTCTTTTACTTTTTACCTTGCGTGGGCATGCATGACATGATCGAAACAAAGGTTATTAACACCTCGAAAGAACAAACTAGCACAGATAAAACGCTTCAAGAGAAAAATGCTAGTTCTAATATTTGGGATCCTTTTTTCTTTAGAAAAAAAATCCATATTTCTTTTCCTGGCAGGCAGGGTCATGGATCACTAATCCTTTTTTTTTTTTTTGTCAAAACCCACAGCTTTTTTTCCATGACTAAAAGAAACGTAAAAATGAAGGCAATTAATTTAATATATAGTACTATTAGATGATCAATTAGACACATAGACATATTATATGTACCAGAAGACAAGGTCAATTTATAGACTATCTAAAATGTACGCATTATGTTGTGTCTTACATTATGGTTGTTAATGTAAAAAATTGCACAACAGTTTGAAAGGGGAGAGAGTCATTCTCGGCCCGCTATGACGATTTGAGTTTTGATCGGTATAATCTGGAGCCCTCGGCATGGTCGGTCCAGTGCAACTGTGTGTACATTCAATGAATAAAAAATAAATATTGAGAATTTAAAAGAGAGAGAAACACATAGATTTACCGTTTACATGGTTCAGCATAAAGTCTACATCTATGGGGGTTTTAGATGAGAGTCCAGTATAATATACTTATTTACAGTCTCTCATACTCTGTACAATGAAGATTAGAGTTTTAATTTTCTAGTAGAGATATCGTCGCTGAACCTCATCTCCTGAGATTGAAGAAGCTGAAAGAGAAGTCAAAATCAAAGAAGTCCAAAATCCCCCATGAGTAGTTTGGCTGTTTCCTTTTATATGCTTCTCTTTTCACGTGCCCTTAGCGGGTGGTGAGGATTTGCCGCATTTCCTTGCTTGTTTGACATCTTCATTTCCTTTTCATCTACTCTTTTCACGACGCCTTCATTTTCTTTGTCTCATCTTTATTTCTATTTCTTCTATCTTCCTTTATTTTATAGTGGCGAGACATCTCCTCTTAACAATGCCAAAATTAAGAATTTGTTGTAGGGGTCGAGCAAAACTAAAACTATAATAAAATATTTTTTATTTTATTTTTAGATCAAAATAATCTATAAGATCAAAATAATTTTATAAAGGAGGCGAAGATAATTTTTTAGAAAGGAAGACAACACAAGATGAGATCTAATCCTATTAAATCATAAAAAACTAATATATATATATTTTTCCAAACTTTGGCCATCCCCCCATCGCTATCTCTTAAGTTGAGTTTAATAGACTTACTTTAAACTATGTATATTTTATCCATTCGAATGCAGTAATTAATTCTCCACCGCCCACATGGTTAATTAAGTTTGTAGTACCAGTATTGGAGCAATTAATAAGCTAGGTGGCCTGATGTGCGGGCCCGATCGATCAAAATTTATAGGAAACGTCCTGCAATATTAATATTCAAGCCCCCAATATCATGATCCATTTCATCATAAAGAAAAACAAGATCGATCCTTTTCCCTTTAATTCATTTAATTTGTAGCCGAATCGACCCAGTTAAGGTCATGAGAGATCGAGGTGCATGGATGGCCATACATACCATTTACCCATAAATTAATCTGCCCTCAAACTGGCCGGCCAGCCTAAATAGTACTGATCAATTATCTTTTTTCTAGTACTACCCACTGTTGTCTCTTGCGATAAAATAAAATATTCATCCTCTCTCTCTCTCTCTCCCTCTCTCTCTCTCTCTCTCTATATATATATGTTTCTGGTATTTCACCCTTATATATATATTTATATTTAGCTAGCTCTTGGGGTCAGGTGAATATGAATATCGTGTGAGTAAAAGTCAGTTTGCTAAGAATTTGGGTCGAGATATATCAAAAGGGAGATTTTTTTGTTCTTGTTTTCCTTCTAACGAATATTAGTAGTGCGTGATATATATATATATATATAGGCACAAGTAGTATAGATCACTTCATCATTTTGTGGTTCTGATGATCAATACAACCCCCTGATCTTCATGATCTCTCTGTAAATCAAGTTTGTCGACAGACCGTAAGATACACGTTGTTAATTCATCTCCGCTAGCTATTTTACAAGCAATTCAACTACATATATAAAGGTCTTTTGCGACTAATTTATCGCGACTAAAAGACTATTCGTAATCAAAATTGATTGTAAATAATCTTTTAGTCCCAATAAATTAGTCGCAAAAGACCATTTTTATTGTAGTGACTAGCTATTTTACATGCAATCCAACTATATGTATATATGTATATATATATATATATCTAATCCTCGTGACGGTGCTCCCAAAACTCCAAGTACTGACATTTGATTCTGATTCTTATACCATGTTGGAATATGAGCTGTCAATTCACCTAAAATAAATTAGTAATATTAGAAAAGATATATACACTCAAATTTATGAAGCCATGTAAATCACTCAACATAAGTATTTCAAACATTAGACTATCCATGATCTTAATTAACCAGGTATATACGTACGTGCTAGTAAAATAATTCATAACGAAGGTAATCCTGATGATCATGATATATATATATATATATATAATCTTCTTGAGAAAAGAATAAAATAACAAAACTAGCCACCATGCAAACCTCATCTACCAATTAATGATGATCAACGTTTATCTGCAAAATCGTACTTTCACCAGATCATCATATACTAATTATTAATAATTAACAACAAGAAGTAACGTAAATCCAGCTAAAAAACCGTTAACACCCAATTAAATGAAAAAGAATGTCGCATGACTCAATTAATTAATGTAGTTTATAGCATTTATTCGTACTTTTGTAAGTTCACAGATTTATAATTACAATTCGTCCGGAGTTTCAGACACATATACATCATGAGTTATACCTCGAAGTCCAATATTATATATAGTCATGTTGGGATATATTACTAGAATATTTTCATATTTAGAATATTTTAATTATAATATGTATCATGATAATATGACAACTTATTTTTCAGTACCACATTTAATTTATTATTTACAGTAATTAATATAATTGATTTATTTAATTTTCATTATTATTTTTTATATCTAGCCTTATTCGTCTATAAATAAGAATAGGTGTTATATATATTATAGAAAAAATGTATATATGCTCTCTAGCTCCTTCCTTCTCCCTTCCCCAACTTCCTTTTGATCTATTTTTATTCATTATGTGGACTCTATATATGAACGTGGCACCCATATCCAGGACTTGAAAACTACAAATAAAAATACGAAAACAACAATAAAAATAAATAAACAATATATAGTCGTGTAAAAGTTTCAACCTTAATTAAGCAGCCGGCGATCATTGATTAATTCATTTACATGGGCCGCAGCTCCTGATCTTGACGGACGTAATACCGGACACGTTCTCGAAGCTCGACCTGAAAAATGCATCGACCTCTTCGCGGTTCACGATCTCGAAGAACTGAAGGTCGACGGACGATTTTCTTTTGAATGAGGGTGCACTTCTCGGTTTCCGTGGAGCCGGGGGACAAACTAGGATCTCGGGAACTCTATATTCCTTGGATGTCGGCGTCCGGCACTCGTTGTCGTCGTCCTTTTGTGGCTCAAAGCCTACGTCGCCACTAATATCCTCGTAGGCTCGTGCCGTTGTTCTAGTCTCGACCGTACTGAGTAGTCGGATTTTCGACAAGTCGTTCAAGAGTTCGAAGTCGGTGGACATGATCGTCGTCGTCGTCGTCGTTTATTTTGTGAAGGGCTCTGGAAATGGATCTGGTGGGCTGTTTATAGTGTAGGATAAAGAGTTGGAAGGCGTGCGTTCTAAGGCAATATATATATATACAGAGAGAGAGAGAGAGAGAGAGAGAGTACCATATATGCACCACTGATTAGATTAATGTCTTAAAGCAGGAGTGTCCCTACCTAGTTATTAGTTTATTTGGCCAAGGTGTCAATTACCAGGATCGAGCTCCTAATTAATTATTCTGTACCTTTTTGCATATATTTAGATATAAATATAGATGATGATAAATTACCCAAATCGAGAACATGAAGTTATGGCACTGATTATATTCTTAGGTCGCATACATTATCCTAATTTTAAGGCATTGTTTGGATTTAAAAGCAATCTTAACTCATTTCATCTATTTTTACAAACTTTCAAATAAAATATGATAAAAAATTTATTATTTTTCAAAATTTAAAATAAAATTAAAATTAAAAAAAATTATATTTTAATAATATTTTATTCAACTTTCAATTCTAATCATCTAATCTCATCTTAACTTAACTCACTATCTAAACCTCCCAATAATACGTTTAGTCCTTTGATACATTAAATATTGGCATATATAATCTTCTTTGAATGTTATTCTAAAATTAATAGATTACTGCATATTTAATTACTTTTTTCTAAAATTCATAAATTTAAATTAGCTAGCTAGATAGAGATGTGGTGTGGCCAACACTATCTCTCGATTATATATAAAGATGCATGGATGATTCTAATTTCTACGGCCAGCTTGGTCATTATCAGGACGTACATGATTGGGTTGCCACACTTCTAGCTGTGCACTCCGAGGTAGAACGTGAAACAATTAAGCAGCTAGCTAGCTAGCTCTATGTAGGCTAGCTATCTCATGCAAACGACATATCTTCCAAATTAATCTTACCTCTTTAATTACTTATAACCACCGCTTTATTCCTCATCTTAATTACTAACAACTATTTATTACCTAATATTCTAATTAATTCCTTCTTTAATCATTGCTTTTTTTCCCCCCCAAAACAAAGGAGATCGAGATGATCATCAGAAAGATATCGAAAGGAGGAAGAAGATCGAGTTCATAACAAGACTAGAATTACAGTTAATTTCTATTTTATTAAGAACCAAATCCTATATATATATAGGCAGCATATAATATATCATATATATGTGTGTGTATATATATATATATGCACATGATGATGGCGCCCAAAAAAAAAATGAAGATGCTTAACTATTTAGCTATGTTTGAATACAAACTCAATTCAATCAATTATTGATGGGACCTATCACTTTTTTAATTTTTCATAACAAAATTAAACTCCTCTCAATCTACTTTATATATTTAAAGAAAAAACTAAAGTCACCGAGATAATGTCCCGTGAATTCTCCTAACACTTTTATTTATTTATTTTTTACTTAGTAATAAAAGAAGTGTTTTTAATGATTTAGTGATTTTTTTTAAACAAAAATGTTTAAGAATATAAAAAAAAAATGAATTGAAATTTTAAAAAAAAAAAAGCCAAATGGCCTAATCAGTACCCATCCTTGGTCTACACCCACTATAGGTGTAGCACGGCTCTCTATTTAAACACATATCTGATCAATTTATTTACATTCAAACACATTTTAATAAAATTTACAAATTATTACTATTTATAGATCAACTTAGATTATCTAAGATCATTTTAACATCTAAACGCAGTCCAATTGGACTTTATTATAAGATTTCTTGTTTTTTAGCTAACATGTGATTAAGCATGCCAATCAATCTGCTAAGAGGATCAATAGGAATAAATGGAAAAAGAATTAAGAAAAAAAAGGAAAAAAAGCTATATATGTACGTAAGTCATTATTAATACCAAATTAACCCGCATGCAAATTAATCGTTGAAAAGCTGGTAATTATTTAAGCTATTAACTGCAGCTCATGTACGTAACACAGCTAGCTTGCTAGCCCTCCTCAATCTTCAGGAATGTGTCTACACATTAACATACATGCACACACACGTGTGTGTGTGGTGTACGTGTGTGTCCGTAGCTAGCTATTAGTTTCTGGTATCTCCATGCATGCAGTAGTCAGATATCAACAGCAATGTGCAAGTCTGTTGCCCTAGATCAGCACATAAAAGCTATTTATTCACAAAGATTTATGACCAACAAATATAGACTGTAAGAAATCAGTAACATTAATTATAGACCTGCATGCGGCCTCCTCGAGTACTTTTCCTGTATCTTACCGAACCTCATCTACTAATTAATTATTAAAAAGATATAGTAATAAGTGATTCTGTGCATTAATATTCATATCTATTTAATATGATTAGTTATAAATAAATTTTATTAAAAATAACACTAATTTAAATTTTAAATATGAAGGCTACAACATTAATATAAAGATTGATACGTAAACTTACTTGTACATAACAAAACTCTAATTATTAACATGTTACAGCTAGCTAGCTACCATACTTCTCTTCAATTTATTTTTTATTTATTTTTTATTTTTATTCAGAAATTTAGCTTTTCATTTTTTATATTTATTAAGAGATTAGAGTAAGCTTTTAAAAAACTTGACGTGTTAAAAAAAAATTATATTTAGAGGTCTTTATATCATATATTACATATATATGTACAGTGTGTGTGGCATATATAATTTAATTTAAAAAATAAAATTTAAAATTTGAATATTATAAATCAAAGTATACCATGTAGATAATGTGTGGAGTTCAAATAGCATTATTCTGGCTAAGAATTATATAGTCAGAATTATAAGATCAAGACAGGTACTCATTGATTAAAGAAAAATTCTATTCATCAACATAATAATATCACACACTATATATTTTTTTCTCTTAACAAATATGTGATATATTTAGATGATGAGTAGAATAATTCAATTAATTTAAAAAGAATAAAAAAAACAAAAACAAAAACTGGCAGACATTAATAATAATGGTTAATGTTTCACCAATCACAAATTAAAATGGAAACGGCCGGAAATGGCTGTCTCATACTGAATGCGTATCTACTCGATCATGTATTTATTATAAATGCAATAATTACAGTGAGCTAAAAGACAGGGCGTAATAACAACCAACTCACGGCGGGACCGTGAACTTCTAATTGCTCATGTACTCATTTCTACCTATACGTACGTACGTACTTACAAAAATTTAAAACAAAAAAAAAAAAGTGGTTCGATCTCAATTACTTTTTAAAATTAAAAGCTTCGTGTAAAAGAAAGAAATAAATATGCTAGCTTTCAATAACATGCACCATATAGTTAGTGGACATAATTGTCCCTCCCTCCCTCACGAACATTCAATTAAATTTATTTCCCACAGTTTCATATCATTTCCCCCACCAACTAAGTTCTTACCAGAATTACCAGATCTACTTTCTTAAAAGCCGTTTCTTTTTTTTTTTTCTTTTTTCAAATATCTCTTCAATCAGTGATTTTCAGTTATTATTAAAACAAGCACGAGCATGAGTTTTACTGCGCAACAATTGGGCGGGGTACAGTACCCATTTCCTAGAGCCTGGACCATTGCAAATGCAAGCCATTGGGCCGAGTAAAAGTTATGGGCTCTATTTTGGAAAGGGGTTCTTCACTCGTTTCAGAATGATGCAGTGTGTGTTTGGTTCCTCCCAAAGTGATGTCTCAGCAGCTAATTATCTCTTAGTAATATTAGTACATACAGTCAGTGAAGTATGCAACCACAATCATTTTGAAAAAAAATAGTCTAGTATTAAAAAATAAATTATTCTTTTCATGTAAATCTAGTATTTACTTATTTTTTTCAAAAAAATTGTGTGACACTTCCACAATCTACAGATATCATTTCTCTAATGTTATATCGTGTTTGATGATTTGTATTAGCTCAAACTGGGCGGGGCAAAACAAACAAAGACAACATGTCCGAACCGATAAGCGGGATTGACAATTCTAAAGGGCCATTCTTTCGCATTTATTTAGGAACATTGCCTATGAACTGCCCGCAATCAGGTCCCCCCAAAGAAGAGAGAGAACCACAAAGCAACTAACCATGAGTTTGGGGTGGTAGAAAAGCAAAATGGGCCAACTCATGTTTGTT
>QEOT01005143.1:34214-80770 GCA_003123785.1 Pterocarya stenoptera | reverse complement strand
TAATATCATTCACCTTATTTAAATGAGTCGTTTTATATAACATCTACTATAATGATGCACACAATGCACACACTACTTAGATGCATGTGGTCCATATATATATATTTTTTTGTCTTATGGTTTTGCAGCAGAGAGCTTCTCTCGTCTCTCTCTCCTACTCACTTTCATCCCATCGTCTTTCTCTCATTGTTTCTCTCTCATCTCGACTCTCTCTCTCTCCTTGACTCTCTTTCATCAGATCGACTATCTCTCTCATGTCAGGCTCTCTCTCGTCATCTCTCTCACTCATCTCAGTCTCTCTCTCATCTCGAGCTCTCTCACTCATCTCAGTCTCTCTCTCTTCTTGAGCTCTCTCATGTTACTCTCTTTCATCAGCTCTCTCTCATCTCAGTCTCTATCTCCTCGACTCTCTCTCTCATATCCCCTCTCTCTCTCATCAGCTCTCTCAGTTTACAGTAATTTCGAATTTGGGAGATGAATGTTGTAGGAGGTATTTTTCATCATTTTACTTGTGCCATATAGGATGTGCAAAGGCTGCTCCCATTACAGTAGCTTCTCTCCATATTTTTTCTATTTAAATAGTTAGATTTAATTTTTAAAATTCAAATTTTAAAATTTTTTTAAAAATTAATTATACCATATAACTATATAAGCACTTTACTAATATATTCTGCACAATAATTCTTTATTTATTCATACCGAATACTTCTTCGTTAATTCAAATTAATTGTTTCTCAAACGAGAACGGTGGAAAAAATTAAAATAAATATCTATTACATTTACTTAAATATAATATTTTATAAATAAATATAAGACTCGATCTGAGATTAAAATTAAAAAATAATAAGCGTGATTAGAATAAAATTAAAAAAATATATATTCTAAAGAAATATACACAATTCGATTATTTGAACAAAAGAATTCTGTAGAAAAGGACTGACTCACGATAATTTTGAGTTACAGTTACATCTCAAACGTCAGAAACAAGTACATCTTAACAGCTTCCAACCCAGAACACCAAAGTTTGTTGTTCCATGGAAATACTTTCTATAAGGCTTCTCACTTTATTTTGTTCCATGGAAATACTTTTATTTTCTTGCCACTTCGAATTTTATGGTGGGGGCAGGAGGATTTCATGCTATTATTGGTCACATTATAAAGCTTGAAACTGCCTTCACCATTTACTGCAAATCATCAGAAAAAGCTTCAAGAAACTGTCTTATTTGCAGTCGTTCATCCTTTCTGAGATCAGGATCATCACCGGTCAACCTCTTCCTCAGCTCCCCACTAATACTCTCTGGATTATCATCAACCACCTGCAAAGGAGAAAAAAATGAGATCACCAAATGGAGTAAATACTATACTAGCTTTACATGAATAAAATGAATCATCGATAAATTTGAGAATGGAGTCTCCGTCCAAAGATCACTTTGTTTTCATTTGCAGACCACTTCAAATAATCCCTTTAATGAGAACATACAAACAATCCACAGGATGCAAAAGCTCATTTCTCACGGACGAGTTAGATAACCTTCTCTCCCTTTTTTATGGGTATCATGGCTAGAAATTTGGAACTTACGTCCACGTAATTGTTGATATATCCATCTTTGTTGCCGGAGGTTAAAAGCTCATTCTTATTGCATGTCCATTCACCATCAACAACGTACTTGTACTCGTAGCGTCCTTCCTGTTGAAGCAAATGTCAAATGTCAGCACGTTTTTTTTTTTTTTTTTTTTTCGTGGTGGGGGGAGTATGTGTATCGGGAAGATAAAAAATTGAGCAAATCCAAGTTAGATTATCCAGAAAGGATCCCGAGCAATTTTGTGTCCGTGATAAGTGTGTATAAAGAAGAAGATCCAAATTTTACACGCTCTACTCCAACAAAGACAGCCTAACATATGTGCCTGCAAAATACAACATCTTGAGACGAGGTTCAACTGGTACAACCGAGGATGATTCTAGGTGCATTTCTTGAGCACAACTTTCAATATCATAATAGAATCATTTCCATAGCTCTTGCTTCTTGAGTTAAAAACATGTAGATGGTTGGTTGCACACCACTTGCTAACACAAGAAATTTGACTCAAGAATGCGCCAACATGCAGAGGACTCGCAAGTTTTCGCCTTTATAAGAACAAATATAAGGCCTATCACGAATATTTTTTTTAATGTCTGGGAACCTCTCCAAGGCAAGGCCCTTCAGACCCACCTCTGCAGAGTAAACCCTGGTCCTGTGCACCGCACTCTTGGAAGTTTCCCTACACAGAACTGGTTAAATCGCTGGCTTTTCACCAGGAGGTGTTGCCCCTAGAGATTGTTTGCACCCAAGGGGGTTTGAACCTTGGACCTGGGGGGAGCATACCCCCAAGCCCAAGGCCTTTACCACTTGAGCCAACCCCTAGGAGTTTATCATGAAATACACTTACTGGCAATTCCGTCCTGAGAATCCACAAACCCTGTTCCTCATCAAATTGTAAAGGCGATCTCTGCAAAAGGATCACAAGACAAAAGGATTTGTTAAAAAAGTAAGCATGAAATCATAGCCCTACGAGCTTTAACATGAAATATATCATGATTCTAACAGTAGAAAACAAAGCATGAAATCATAGCCCTACGAGCTTTAACATGAAATATATCATGATTCTAATAGTAGAAAACAAAGCATGAAATCATAGTCCTGCTATGCCAATCCACATCTGAGGACTTACTAGAAGACCTTTCTCCATTTGTCCTTTAAATTGGCTAGACAAAACAAAATAAACGAATTTGTATGTTGCTACTACAGAGTAGCTTTACTAGTTGCCCATACATGAAGATGAAATACTTTCTTAAGGCAAAAGGTCTTAAAAGAGTGACATCCACATACAAGACACTCATAGATCAAAACAAGCTCAAGAATTTCCATATATTACACAAGCCACGCAACCCCTTTTTTAATGCTTTAATCAAGCATCCCCAAGAAATTGCCGAAAGTCACAAAGCTGATAGTATGTAGATGACCATTACCTGACCCCATCCAATATCAAGTCCAGATATTTCAACCGTCGAGCAATTAAGATCTTTCCATGTTAGAGTGACAGCCTTCTTCCTGAGGCCTGTAAGCTTTTATGATGAATGAGCATGTAATTAAACATCACATTCAGAAAAAAAAAAATGACATTAAACATCACACAAGAAATCACATTACCAACATAATATTTTAAATTATGGCACTCAGAAGGAAAAAAAAAAAAAGAAGGAACGGTGCTACTGAAGAAACAGACATTATTTTATTCATAAATTTAAAACCTGTGCTGCATAGGTACGTCACCCCAGTGAACTCAATCAATGACTAGTATTAAAGAAGCATGAACAACCTAATGCTCCTCATCAATGTAAATATTGGTAAACATCATAATAAACTACAGAAAACCAGTTATCACTCCAAAGACGGGACTATCATCAGGATTTAAACTTGCTACATAAAACTAATTTCAAAGCTAATCTCATTTTAAAACAAATACACAATATGATACACATGTTGCCAGTGAATATTTGGAAAACAAGGAAAGGTTTGAGAAACTTTTATTAAATAAAATTCTAGTGAATAGTGCATAATCTACTTTTATGATTTGTGTTTATTTGTCCAGCACTGAAAATAAAAACTGTATCAAGCGAGAATCCAACTTGAAATTTTGCCAATGACCATGTTCGATAAGGATGATAATAAGTCAAAAAGTTCAGATACCAGAATAAGATTTAAGGCTACTACCGCACTCAGTAATATATGTGACGGGAGATATGACTCACAATATCAGCAGCCGCATTTTTTACAGCATCCAGTTTTGGGAAGCTTGACCGCTTGCTCTGAAGGCCAGAAACAATGAGATATTTCAGAAACATAATGAAGATTTGAGGCTATCAAGGCATTCATTGGCCTCTTTTATCATAATCTCCAACAATTTACGGATAATTATTGAAGTTAACAACAGCAATAACTCAATAAAAATGTCACCAACTCAAGCTATAATGAGCTTGGTTAAGAAATCTAATATGCACCCACTTTCTGTCATGCATATGGAAGTCCGCAATTAAAACTTACTAACTGGATGTTTGCTATATTCTTGCATAGTACATACGAGTGTGCAGAATATTCACAAATAAGAAGATACAAAACAGTTTTAAATACATTAAACAAAGAAGTGTTTACCTGCAGCAATTTGTGAGCTTCACCAAGTCTATAGCCCTGAACCCAGAACATGTATGCCAACTGAAATTCAAGACAAAATTTTCAGAACAATAAGAATGAAAAATCAATCATGGATTGGTACAGATGTAGAGATAATATGGGTAGCCCTTCATGAATGTGATGATGAGTATTTAAAATTAAACATTACAAACACCCCTTAACATCCACAATAGTTCCAGAAGATGCACGAGATTAGAGCTAAAATAAGAATGGCCGGTCAGAATGAAATCACATTTTAAGGAATGAAACTGACATGCGTACCGCAACTGCAGGAGCTCTTCCAAGTCCAGCAGTGCAATGTATATATGTCACACCTCCATTTCGGTTTATGGCCTTATATAATTTGCTAACAACAGCTGGAAGCCGTTTCCGTAAATCAAATGAATCAAAGTCCCTGCTACATCAAACATTAGGGCACAGTACAAAGTAAAGAATGGCATGTGCTCACATGCACATCTACGACAGGTACACAAAGCACTGAAAGAAGCAATAATTGCTACGTGCACATACACAGGGTATAAATATAAACCAAACCCAATTTTCTCATAAAGAGATTTTAGCACCGAGCACACACATTGCACAATAAATATTTCAGGCAGATAAACCATAACAAAAATTTTGAGCTAGAAAAAACACGTTTGTATGAGAAAGTTTAGATGATGGGCCAGCTGTAGCCCTTCTATAATGCTGAAACTGCTATACAACAAAGAAATGGCTGGGTAAAAGTGTTGACAAAGCAACCATATTTCAGAATAGGAAAATAAAATATCAGCACGAGTACCATAAACTTTGATGGGTATATCCACCACTCGACACAACTAACCTTATCTCAGCACGCAGGTGTTCAATATCATCATATGTTTTAGCATACTCTTGTATGGCAGTAATGTCAACCCCAAAATATCTGGATGCACTGGTGAAGGAATTCAAGTATGTTACCATGCTCAATCAAACATTCCAGTAGCTATCTCGCACACTCCATCGTAACCAATTTAGCAATTAATATTTCATGTAAAAGGTATACAAGAAAACAATTATAACCTCCAATGGAACCTTAACAAGAAAATTTGTTTGGATACTCCAAGTCTGGATCTTGCTGCAAGCAAAAAATAGTTTTCACTCCAATACCACGAAGTTTGTCTACATCTTTGGGAGTCTGGAAATTAGCAGTGGCAAGAAGCAAAAATCATATAATTTATTTAAAAATGTAAAATTATTTGCATTATTAAACCTTTTTTTTTTTTAAAAAGGAGCACCTGTAGGCATGATCCCACAATCAAGTCTGGACGAATGAAGTTGTAGTTCATTCCTACTTCATGCCTGTAGGTCAAGACTGTAGCAGAATTTGTTAGAAGGGAATAATGAGATACAACTAAGGAGACTCAGAGAGAGAGGAAGCAGGAATGCCAAGGTTAGGCAAATATACAGATTAGCCAAGAAAATCACAGGCACCTAGACTGCCAGAATATCTTCTTCTTCTTCTTCTTCTTCTTCTTTTTATTTTTTTATTTATTTTTATTTTTTATTTTTAATGTCGGGAAACCTCTCCAAAGCAGGGCCCTTTGGACCCACCCCTGCAGAGTAAACCCTAGTCCCATGCATCGGGTTGTTTGAAACAAAATCTCGACTAATCTCAGTGGTGCATNCTAATCTCAATGGTGCACAGGCCCTTGGCAAGGACTTTCCCGCAAGTGCAACTCAGGTAATTCAAGGGGAACCACCAATCTGATGGCCCCTAGAAATTGTTTGCTTAGACTTGTAGAAAGCATACTACAAGACCAAGGCTCACACCACTTGAGCCAACCCATAGAGGTTGCCAGAATATCTTAACAGTTAACACAACATGAGGATAATATAACTTTTCAGCACTCATAGCCCAAAAATTCTATTATGCAAATCAATAAGCAACCTCTAATATGTAAAAGACAATATACGTTAACCAAATTGTCTCGTGAAGCTAGAAAAAAAGCCAAACTGAACTCACCAGCACCCATAGCTTCTGTCATATTGTTACTGTATGTGTCTGACTTTTCCTCCTTTACATCGGCACCACTTGTCTCAGCACTGGACGTGGGACCTGATATTGCCTGCAAAAAAAGATGTCAATGTTCTTCTCCATGAAAAGCTTGAATGCAATCAAGCAGCATGGTGACTGAAATATGAAAATCATCACTTCTCACTAGAAAGCAAGTTATGGCCTCAAAAACCATAAGTCATGCTCACAGCAACTATCTGGTACAATTGAGACACAGCACCATCAGTTCATGACAGTTTCACATGAGCTTTTCATTAATTTCCTTGCACAAGCCACAAATATCCTAGCCATTTGTGATGCATGATTATTGTGTTGGGGTTGTTAAGTTATAGTTGAATTAGTCAAAAGTTCTTTCAGTTAATAAATCCTATTATTTAGGACATGCAGGTAGAGTCTGACCATTTCCTTAGCCATTTACCACGTTATTAGGATCAGTAAAACGTGGATTGTTTGTTTTCGTTCTTATCTCTTTGTAAGGCTTATATAAGCCGACAACTTGTTTTGGAATATAATAATATTTATTCATTCAGATATTTTCTCTGAATTGCTTTTTCTTAGAGTTTATAACATATTGATCTGATAGGCCGATAGGTTATCTCAAAAGACAGATTTCTACAGTACAAAGTGGAAACTAATTTCCATCTAACGAACACATCGTCCCCTTCTAACTACTAGCTAAGAAACCTACATAAGCCGCAACCCCTTTTATGCACCATATAACAGAGAACTATGTCCCAAGTTATATAGGGCAAAAAAATGCACAATAGATCGCTCGTCCCATCCTTCATAGGGGAGACTCCAAAGTAAACATGGGTTTTAATGGTTTGCCCATGTATTCCACCATGAAACCTACCATATTATGAAGGCCACGCACTGTCGTAGAAACGTCAAAATTTGGCTCCACCCAAATCAACCTGAAAATGGCTAACCCTAAAGGACACTAAGACCCAAAGATAGTGTACTACTCTATCTTTATCATATAAGAACGTGTTTCCAGAAGCAGACAAGCAATATTCGACCAAATCAAAGATCCCCAAGATATTTCAGAAAAGAAAATACACGATCTAATAGCACACTTAACAACATCATACATATATCAAACCAAGAAAAAAAATGTAAAAGTACAACCAATAAATCGAATCTAACAAAAAAAGAAAAAGAAACTAAGAACTGTTACAAAACCAAACCAGGAAATATATTCTGAAATTACCTTGACCGCCATACTTCGTTGTAGACCAGCACTGCTCATCACTCCCTGCATTAAAGCATGAAATTTGCCATGAGTACATAGACACATGCATGAATACAATTATACTAATAAATATGGATTTATACATATATATATATACGCACGTATATATTTATTGGAAACTCTCTTAGGTGGCAGAATATGAGTGTACCAGTGTATTGACAGAGCAGGGAGTCTTTCTACGATGGCCTTTGAAGCTTTGAAAAGGCAAGGCAGAGGATCTGAAATTGGAAAAGAGGAAAACAAACAGAAATTTTTAAGAAATTAACTGATAGAGATATGTTGAAAGGCAGAGAATCAGAGGATGAAGGAAATGTTTAAGCAGACCTTGGAAGATTCTGAAGATAGTTCATATCTGATCGGAGAGGAATGAGAAAAGATCTGGAGTGAGGACACTGTGCTGAACTTTTTTTAAGTGAGATCTTTATCCTGAAAGTTTTTATATAGGCGTTGGGTCGGGGAGTAGAAAACGGATTGCCTTTCCCGATATTCTCCGGAATGCCATTCTCTTTTCGCTCTTTTTACTAAATTTTGCAGTTTGGGCCCTGGGATGTAAGCTATTTGAGATTACACCTCCCGAATTGTTTTCTTGTGACACGTCACATCCCACCCACAAAATTTTTTTATTTTTATTTTTAAGAAGTCACAACCACAAATTTCATCTATCTAGAACATTAGTTGTAGACTCAATAAATTTTGCTCAAAATTTAACTAAAGAATTTATTTTTATAAATTTAGTTAGCCACTTTCAACAATATCAAATAATAGACTTTTCAAATCTATAATTATTCTATTAAAATATTGACTTTGACATTTTTATTTATTTTAATTTTAATTCTAATTTGAATATTTATTCGTTACTAAAAAATTACATATTAATTTCTAACATTTATAGTATTCCTAACGGATATAATTTTCAAACGGTCTTTTTTTTTTTTTTTTACAACAGTCATATTCTTTTAACTGATATATTTTTTCAACGGTTTATGACGGTTATATATTCACAATGGATATATTTTTTCTTCAGTATCTTTGTGCGGGAGGAACAACAGGCAGCAAGAAGAGATTTGTTTGTTGTGAAAATTATATTTAGCAAACCCAAGGGGCGGGCCAGATTTGGCTAGTGAATAAATATTGGACTAAAATTACTATTCATTTATTGAATCTATTATAGTGAATTTTTGTGCAACCTAGCTAAACTTTAGTCAAAATTTAGTTAAGTTGAGTCCACTACTAATACTCTATTCTAGAATACTGGATTTGTAAGCATAGTCCAAAATTAGCCCTAATTATATTCAAAAAATTATATTTATAAGCTGGTTTGGATAACTTATCTAATAAAGTACTTACATGACATAATTTGATTTGAAAAATAAATTTTAAAATTTGAAACTAATAGATCAAATTTGATCATTTTAGTGATATGAATATTATATTCTACACATCACTTGAAAATAGAATTACGCATTATATTTGGCACGAATTATAGGTTAAGAATAGGTAATTAAAAAGATAACAATAGTATTTTTCATCAATTGTATGCACAAATTATTACTTATATTTACAGTTTTAGAATATGCAAACTTTATACATTTCTTTTAAAAAAAAATTGATAAATATGATATTCATATGAAAAAAATTATTTTCCTAATGATGGACTCCACTTGCTTTTAAAAATAGTACATGACGTTTGCACGCCTTAGCCATTATTACTCAACTTGGGGGTGGTCAAATGTTTGGCCAGCTTTGGCCAGGCTTATAAGGAACTCAACCATCTGGAGTTATATCCACGAGCCTTTAAATCCGTTCTATAATTTTGACGTCATTCTCTCACCTATCTTTTCGCCTCAAGCAAGAGACCTCTAAAGTTTGACATCACATTAGATTATCTCTATAGTTTCATGAGATACCCCACAAGTACATACATAATTAGAACCAGCAAAAAGACTTGGACGACAAACAAAACTTCATATTCACATGCCCTTGATCGAGTATATTCATACAACTACATAACAAGAACAATACAAGTCCAGCATAAAACAAGATTGGTCGAAACAAAAAGTTCCTACAACTTGCATACAACCTCAAAAGTCCTTAGGGTTTCTTGGTGGCACGAGCTGCTCTATACTTGGCAGCATATCGATGAAATAAGGCTAGTGCATTGCTAGTGGATTGCACTACATTCAGAACCTTGCCCCTAATCGTGGCCTTCAACTTACCCATCTTGCGCGTAGGAAATTCGTCCAAACAAGTGTTTACATCGGTCAAGGCAGCACTGATCCATGTCTCCACATTATTAATGTGCCAAAAGAAGTCATCTCCAACAGGTTCAAGTCCCAGGTGACGAAGTTCTTTAATAGACTGGCTAAGTTGCTCTATACTATCATTGATTTCAGCCAGACAATCTTTCACAACTTGGTACCCCTTGATCTTGCTTGCGTTGAGTTCCTTAGCCACTTTTAACATGTATTTCCTTGTGTACAAAGCACGGTAAATGCTCACAGACAAGGCAAGGCGTGCCAATTGCTCTGGACTTTGTATGCTAGTAGTGTTGGCATAGCTAGAGAGGTATTTGGTACAGAGAGCAGGGTACCGGGTGGTGCGGCACGAGGCCTCGATGTAGGCCCTTGATCGGGAACGTCTTGCAAAGGCTGGTTTTGCCATGGTTGATATGAAAAGGAGAGTGCAGAAAAGCTTGAGCAACAAAGAAAGGCCTAGTCTGGTCATTGTAGTTGCGAGTTGATGGCAAATGTGATGAGAACTATCTCAAACTCAAAAGACTTAATTGATGGAGGAAGTGACATGGGTTCGGAAGCTAATTATATAGAGATTGTTGTAACATTTTGTACATAGATTTAATTAATAAACGTGCAATTTACGTGTATTACTCACAAATAATTAATGGTCCCAAAAAAATTAGCGCTATTCCATTTGCATCTGGTCGGTCAAATTAAAACAGATTAACATGATCAAGCACGCATTGCTTAGAATCTTGGGATCCTAAGATAGAAGTAACAGATCTGCCTTCTAAAAATTAGCTGGACTAACCCCAAGTGGGTCAATATCCACCCTTATCTAGTAGATATGCAGTGTTTCATGGACAAAGCACGTGGGAAATGCAGGTCAATGTCTGTGTTTTACGTTTCGGTGTCCGACTTTCAACGATATCCCGTTTGAAGTTATACATGGCGATTGGTGGCAAACTCCTTAATAACGTGGGGAAAAAGAGTAAAGAGTGATCTTCGAACACAAAATACCTAAGGTCCACTTTTCCGTTTGTGCAATTAAACTATTCAAAATCAACCACATTAATATCCATTTTAAAAAGAGATATTGCAATAACCTCTGAGATCATGCCTGTTAATCTGGCTTGGATTAGCTAAGATGGGGTGGCAGATTTTGAAAGAAAAACTAATAATTATTATTATATTATGTCATGAACTTGTTCTTACGTCGGACCAAACAAAATGGAAATTAATAAGATCAGATCTTAATCTATTTCTACAAGTAGTAGTTCGTTGTTACAGGCAAATAGGCTTTTGGACCTTAATAGTCACCACAGTTCACCTAGGTGAAACCATTGACTTGTACAGAAGCAGTTTGCAATGCATACCAACGGAAAACATAATGTAAAATCGCCTTCTAAATCGTACACTAGCTATGGTCAATGCAACTGCAACTAGTATGACACGATGTTCATCAACACACTCTTCTTCCATCTTTCCATTTCGTTGCATGAATCTGCGAAACGAGTTGTGATATGAACTCATGGTGCTTATGGCCTATCTGCTATTAAGACATGCACCACCCGCCAAAAACTATCATGCACGCAGGAAATTAACAGCTCATTCCCGTCTTCTAATCAGTTATTACAATTGCAGAAGATACACGCAAACACAAGATAATATAGGAAAAGCAACACACAGACAATATGAAACACAACGCTTACACATCTGGACAGAGATTTGCATATACATGCCAAGTCATTCAGCAACCCTCATGCCCGAGAGATAAACTTGACTCTGAATCACACTGCCCCCAATCCAGAAACCAGGCATAACCATTAGCCCAACCTTTGGCTTTTGATCACCGTCACCCACGACCAAATTCTTCACAACACTTTCCATATAAACTTCTGAGAACTCGGTCCCTCTCTTAACCTGAAAGACCTTAACATTGGGATCAAATGAATAAGCAAGCCTATGCAAAAGCCAGACTGACTTGGAAAGTTTTAGGAAAGCCTGGTAAAACGGAGTCCTTGGATGCCCACCCCCCACTACATAATTTCTCTGATCTAAATTTCCAAAGAATGCAGCCTCCATCTTTGGGTGAACCACCACTAGGTACTTGCTCCTGCAAAATTTCCCAAAAATGGAATCTGGATTTTGGCCTAGCATGTCCAATGGATCCATCTCCCTTAGAGAAAGAAATTGGTCGAAGAAGCTGTCTTTAGTGACCGTGAGATCGTCCAATTTGACAGAGAAGCTTGCTTGCTGGAACCCACTGAACATTCTTTGGCATATATGGGATTCAAATGCATATTTTTTATGAGCTCTTTTTGCATAAATGACATTAGGTTCAATTGAGTTTGCAGCAGCATCAAGATCCCACCCAGCCGCTTTCATCATGTTGATCAACGGCTTAGAAAAATCATGAATGGCTTTGAAAGTAGCTTCTACAGCAGATGAAAACAGATCAGGGGATAAATCTACAGGCAAAAATCCATTTTCATCTGAGGCACCTTCTGATTCTTTTGTTGACAAGCCCCTGAGCTTAAGATTCTTCTCCAGTTTCGCCCGCCTCTGGTTTGCCTCATCAATCTGTTGCTGCAACTGAAGAACCTCAGAATCTTTATTCTGAATTTCAGACTGAAATTTCTTTACCATTACCTCATAGGTTTTCAGCAGGCTCTGTTGTTCCTGGATCTCTGCAGCTAAGCGGGAGTCCTGTGGGGAAACACATACTGGCTTGGGGTTTTTTTCCCTGTAAAAGTGCTTGAGTTCAGATAGGTTCTTCAGCTCAGAAATTACAAGTCTATCAGCAGCTTGAATTTTATCAGGGTCATAGGGAGTATGAGCAGTTTGCAGTTGTATGTAAGCTGATTTCAAGGAGGAAATGTTGGTAAAAATCTTGGATATCAGGGCCTCCACAGCTTCAGGATTCTGATTCATGGCCTCTTCCATAGGTTGTGGGTGGACCTTCTGGCTGTTGCTCTCACGGAGTTGGGAATCTTTTGCCCCAGTGGGTAGCATAGCTACTTCCAATGATGGGCTAATTTTTTAGGTTTCCTTCGGAGAGAACACCAATGTACAACCTGCAAATTCCCACAAAAGTGTTATTGGCACCTGTTGAAAGCCAAGAAAGTTATAAAACAAAAGCAAAGCAGTTCTTCCAAATATGAGGGCACAGCTGATGCAGTAGTACTTATGTAGCAGCCATGTCATGTGGATTAGGTGGCTACATTGCAGACCAATAGTTTGTTTGAGTGCAGCCACATGAAAATCATTTCAAAACTATTTACATAGAGCAACGCTTTGTTTTAAATTTGGCTAAAGAAGGCTGCTTCTTACTAATCCTGATCCTTTTCTGGAGGTCAGAAGTAACCTTAGACTGGCTTTGAATGCCATCAAAGGAGATAATGAAGTTCGTAAGACATTAAAATATAAATTCAAAACCTTTTGGACAAATGAACATCAACCACAGGTAGTAGATAAAATCTTTGAGAGAAATCACAAGTAAAATCGTATCTAATGTAGGTACCCACTACGCCAAAAACTCTCCATTACATATCACTTTAAACTCTCCATTATCATTCACTTTTGTAAGTACGATACAAAATCCAGTAAACTAGCTAAATTATACTGCAGAAGGAAAGATAAAAGGGCTGAGCTGCCTACCTATAAAGACCGCAAATGAGGCATAGAATTTCTTAGCAAGCATACTACCCTTTAACCTGAAATTTAGCGAACAAATAAATAAAGAAAACATATAATTCAATGATTCGGAGCATATACACGTATTTATTATGTAAAATAATTCTCAAATTCCATTCTTTCCACAGCAGCTGATATGAATAGGAACAAAGCGACGATTCATCCGTTTGTCTTCCAAGAAGGTGCGAGAAGAAGAAGAAACGAGAAATCCCTTTTTTTTTTTTTGAAAAAAAGAAAGAAAGATTCGAATCGACAAAGACTACATTTTTCAATCGAGCCTAACGAAAATTTTCAATGCAAAAATACTCGATTTTTAGAGAATTTCTACTGGAAAACAGACGGGGGATTTGAAGTTGATAGTTTACCTAGTCAGATATCTCGCCAAAGTAAGACAACAGCAGGGCTGCAGGGCTGAAAGATCCTTCAATGTTTAGCCTCTCTATTACAAATGCAATTTATGTAAACCCTAAAACTAAAGGGAAAGTATGCGATTATTCCTTTCCTTTTTCTCTTTCTTTCTTATTATTATTATAATTCATTCCATTTCTTTACAATACACTTTTATGTTTATAATTACAATTTGCAGGACCTATTTTCTTTCAAAAAAATTATATAAGTTTTTTCATAACTCAGAGAAAAAAAATATATATATATATTTCATTTTCGAATATACTGCCTGGAAAAGTGACAAACTCAAAAAAAATAATAAAATAAGAAAAATCTATGGAAATATTTTATAAATTTTTTAAAAAAATATTGGTATGGGAATATAATTCTCTCTTTTTAAGCTGGATCGGAATAATTTTCTTTAAATCAATCTATTAAATTATTTTGTGTGTATTATATACACACACATTAATTAGAAGTTCTGTAAACTAAGTTCTGGAGATGATTTAGATTTTATTCCTATATACTTAATATATATATATGTTCTTTAAATCCTCAACAAAATCACCTTTGATATATTTTAGAGGAAAAGAGAATCATGTATTGCCGAATCTATAAACACCCAAAATTACATTGTAATACCGAAAACACCATTTGTTTTCAGTAATATGTTTTTGATGAGGTTGTCTACTTTATCTAGTATTTCTAACGGTCATGATTGCATATCATTACCTAGTCTGCATCATTAAAAAAAGTAGAAAAAAAAAAAAGATTATGCCCTCAGGCTGGAAACAGCAGTCCTATTGTCTTCTAATTATCAATACGTGAATCGTTAATTTTACCGTTATTTTCTCAAGTTTTGTCTGGCTTTTCCTTTCGGCTGGAGATGAAGTAGAACGTGCAACAATATCATTACTGGTTTTAACGCAAATCCAGACAAATAAACCCTGTTTTTTTTTTTTTTTCTGAAATCAAAGGATTAAATAATGTTTGGTATGCTGGAAAGCATTTAAATTGCAGGGCCATGGGAGGGAATGTTAAATTACTGTAGAAAGGAAAACAGGGTTTTTATTATCATTTTGAGATCTTGGCAGTGAGTTCTCTGACCAGCTTGGCAGCAACCATTGCAGTCATACCATCAACAGTGTCGCGCTGAGGGTTGAATTCGACCACATCTGCAGCAACAACGTTGCCGTGGAGACTCTGGAGGATGTCGAGAACATCACGGAACGAGAGACCCCCTGGCTCAATATGAGACACACCTGGACCAAATGCAGGATCTAGACAATCCACATCTATGGAGATATACACTCCTTCGACACCTTCCCCTAGTTTCTGTCCAACGACAAAGTAGACACTTAAAATGGAGATTTAATCAAATTAGGAGAAAAGAAAAAGATAAGCGCACAGAGAGAGAGAGAGAGAGAGAGACCAGATTTTGCAAAAGGTGGCGATCTCGTGAAAAGGCTCGCATGTCAAATTGCTCCACTCCAAATCTTTTGGCTTGTTCACGCCCTTCAGTTGATATCGATCTAATGCCAACCTGAGAAGTCAAGATTCAGTTTCATTACTTACTTTTCATGCCTCACCTATCAAAAGATTAAAAACGTGGCCGGTTTATATTGAGAAAATGAATTGCAGCTGTGAATAAAAATAGCAGATTGCATTCAGACATGGGAGAATTTGACCGGATGCAGACGTTTGCCAATCAGATCTTCCATAGAATCTTGTATAAATCAACAGTCAAGGACACTGAAGCGTTAATGATAAGGTCTTAATGCTTCAGTTTTTTTTTTCTTAATCAGCACAGCAGCCATCCGGTATGAGGCAATCTTAACAATTATTTTTCCTTAGTACTTACTACGTTTTTATCAGATTCCAGTACTATTAACACAGCCAACAACTAATCGCACCCAAGAAAATGAGGCATGTCCTTTGACGATTTTACTTGGAGTCGAGACCATTTGAGAAATTTGGGATGTCATTGCTTGGTTTTCCCTTTGATAAGGTTCTGCAGAACAGGGAGTCTGGAATATGATTTGATTTTTTATGGTCTCATTGAGACAAAGGGCCTAGCTACGTCAGTCATATTGATCAGTTCTTGCATTTGGTTTGATCAACCTCAATTTTCAGCTGCAGATGCCAATACTTGCAGATGACTACGCCAATATCTGATCTACACAAGGCATGTCATTTGGCGCATTAACTAGAGGACCAGTTTTAACGAAGTATCCATAATACCACAAATCCACGGGCCAAACTTGTAAGGTGCAAGAAAGTTAAGATCAGGATGTCAAATCAAACCACTCAAATGTGTATTTGGGTCAATATAAATTATGATAACGAATGATAAAAGTTAAGTTTACCTGCAAAAGCCTCCGAGCAAAATCACCCTCCATGATTCGGGTAAAAGGAGAAGCATGTGAAAACTTATTTCCTTCAAAGTCATGATAGAGATCCGGGTGGCCATCAAGATGAAGAATATCTACAGGACCCCCGAGTTTCTCAGAGACAGCTCTGACAACAGGAAAAGATATTGAGTGATCACCCCCTAGAACTAATGGGTGCAGTGGATCCTGAAAGAGTATGTATGTCATAAAGATTGGGGTTCACCAACACAAACTAAAAGGCAGCTGTTAATAGATAATTCATTAACTCTTTAACAACACAGACTTCAATGAAGCATTCGTGGAAACAGATCTATTTGGCCAAAACAAGAATTTGTAAAACGAGCACCATCTCAAGTGGAAAAATATCAGTTTACCTCCCTCGCCTTCTACGGTTTTCATAAACTTTTCGTCCCGAAAATATTAGGTGTTTCACACACTGCACCTTACATATCAGTTTACCGGAGGAAATTACTTGGATGTTAACACAGAATCTCTTATCAATAACGCCATAGCTGATTGAAGTGGAACCTTATGGCTAGATCAAAAGGATAACTCATCTCATCCATAACTAGCTTAACAGACTCACTAATGACATTCATCAATCTGTCATCATCGACACCACAATCTCGAATTTCTTGAATTGGGACATCGCCAACATCAGTTAGGATTCGTGGGTCACTTAATTCTTTCCCTGCATTTTCCAGTATCAATGTCATAGTTTATTACATGTACTCTCAAGTGAAATTATAAGCCAAGCAGGAAATATTCACAAACATTCATTTGCAAACATGAATCATCCATCTCTTGCAAAGAAAATGTTATATGAGAATTAATTCAGATCTTAACCCCATCCTGTGATATAGAGAGAGAGAGAGATTTCTGGAGAACATGAATCAACAACTCAAAACAATAAAAACAGCACCATTAACGTTCATCAGCATCAATTAGGGATACATGTTCCATGCAAGGCGTACCTTCTTCGGTAGTTGAGTTTGTGCTACCACACCAGATGGCTTCTCTTATGCGAGGAGGTGCAAATGCAGGCCCCTGAAGAAATGACGAGTTATGTCCTAGAGGAACTCCAAGAAGAGCTGACGATGCAACAGCGCCTCCTACAGCACGAACGAGCTCTCCCTAAGCAATACCGACATTAAAGTACTTTCTAAGATTCTCACTTTGTACAAGGCCCATAAGTAGAGAATTCATATACATCACTAGCATATATATATAAGTAGAGAGAGAGAGAGAGAGAGAGAGAGTTACCCTAAGACAAAACAGTTAGTAATGTCTGTAACAAGAAGACAAGAGTTTCCCTGATCAGGGAAATTAACATGTACCTTAAGCTTTGCACTCTCACGAATAAGGGCAAGGGAAGCATCAATAACACGATCTTGGCCCTTTTCTAGCAAAGCGGCCGGGACATTTGCAGCATTTAGTTTGCGCAAGTATTGAATTCCTCGCTGCCCTATGGTTGACATGTCTGTGAAGAGATTATTCAAACAAAAACTAATTGCGAAAGCAAAGAAATTGTTAAACCGATAACCATTAGATCAGAACCTAAATATACTCTCGAAGATGGCATGTCATGTCAACTTATAGCAAGTTCTTTCTTGATAAGGAAATAGACCTGATTTACAAACTAAATAAAGTCAATCAAAAATATCTGTGCTCATAACACAGATTTTTTTCTTAGGTCCCGTTTAGCTTTAAAGATAAATTGAGATGGTTTTAAATGAATTAAATAAAATATTATTTTTTAATATTATTATTATTTTGAGATTTAAAAAAATTAAATTATTTATCATATTTTGTGTAAAAATTTAAAAAAATTATATTAATGAAATGAGATGAGTTTTTAATCAAAATTGAGACTAGATTTTACAAAAAAAAATTTCAATTTAAACCAAATATTTGTCAAATTTTAAAAAAATGTTCTATTTCAACATTTTCTTCCATTATTAACCAATCATTATCGAAACATCAAAATCAATATAATTTTCCTAAAATCTAAAATAAAAATATTCGTCAAATTACAACTTTTCAACTTTCTCTATCAACTCACACAAACTCCAATACAAAACATTTTCCAAAAAAGTTTTATTCAAGATCTTATTACTGCTTTCCCATATCCAACACAAACTGGAATTTTCCCAAATCTGTTTTTCAAATTTATAATTTAAGCCATTAATGTCCGAGTGCATGTGCATTAATTTTTCAACATTCCGGAGTCCGTAGAAGTGGAGAACCTCAACCTAGTATTTCACAAAGCAGATACATCCAGCTTCACTGACTGCAAATCTCAAACTCCAGTACTGTTTCGGTGTTCCAAACTCTTCGATTAGAAAATGAACGCAGAAAGAATAAAATAAATAAATAAATACCAGAAGAAATGGTAGAAGTCAGATATATAATTGAAGGTTTGAAGTGGGGTTGGATCATGAGTAGTCATTATCAAAAGTCAAGGCAACAAAATTCCTCTGAGCTTTTTTTCTTATAAGCATCCAGATGGAGACAGAATTTTATTATTATTTACAAACTGGGTGATCAAAGGAGTGACAACGTTTGTACCTCGGAGCTTGAGAGTGAAAGAGCAACAGAGGGTGAGTCGAGACTAATTTCTGCAGGAGTTGGGGGTTAGAACTTAGAAGCCTTCGATTCTAAAAGGAAGAAACAGCCATGCAGCTTTCCTTCTGCAGGTAAATTCCTTGTTGAAGTATATATTGAGTATTGAATATGGCAATATGCTATATTGGAGGAATTTTTAAAAGGAAAAATGGGATAAAAGTATTTGAAGATATTGAAATGAGAAATAGTAAAAATGGGGAAGTGCCAATACGAGGAACATGACAACATTGATGATTGAGATGTTGTAAAAACATTAAAACCATTGATGAGGGTTGCAAAGTACTCCACGGTGAAAAGTGGAAACTGACCTGACCTGCACTTCTGTCGCATTGGCCTACTGCGTCATGAGTCATCCACTCCCAAGTCATCTACAACCCTTCAAGAAAACATTCTCTTTCGTCCATGTCTCTCAGTAGTCAGTACTGCCGATCGATCGCCATATTCAAGGTTGAGGCCCGAGGGCTCCAGCTCGACGTCTTTCTGATCTTGTTTGCTTAATTAGCTTCCTCCTATATATATGTATATATACTCTGATCTTTATCTATATGTAGTTTTGATCATTGTTGGATGTGAGTGTTCTCTTCATGATCAAATGCTCACTATAAAAATTTTGTTTAACTGTGGCCAGCTATTTGACGTGAAAATTATGACTATTTCTTATGAAAATAAGTTTGCTTTCGTCGTAAATAGTAATTCTCGTCGTAAATAATTCGTCACATAAATTCTCTTCATGATCAAATGCTCACTATAAAGAATATGTTTAATTGTGGCCAGCTATTTCACGTGAAAATTATGATTATTTCTTACAAAAATTATAACTATTTTTTATTAAAATAAGTATATTTTTATCGTAAATAATTCATCACAAATACTTATTTTTTTTTGTAATAACTCATTCAATGATAGAGCTATCCAGATTCTTGGATGATTTCTTTATTCTCCGTTTTAAAGATTATTGGTTTTCTAATTTAGACTTAATTTCTCTCAAAGAATATTTTATGTCTTTAATTTTTAGAAGCCTCTGTGTTGAAAGAACATCAAAATTCTTGGATCTCTTTATCTCTTCCTTGTTTTTAATAATATCGAGGTGTTGGGTCTACTACAAGATCTAAGGATTTGCTCAAGAGCCTCCGAAATTTTTGGAGCTGATAATTCAATAAATGTATATATATATATATAATATATATATATATGTCAGCGATTTTGTTGAATAAATTAGACTCTGATCTACATTGTATATGGGAATGTCATGTATAATGTATATGAGAAAAGAGAATCAAAAAAATAGGGAAAGGCGCTGTTTACGGGAGAAAAATAGCCTTCCAATAAGCATAAGACACGTTAGAAAGTAGTAAATGAAGACAATACACAACAATACAGGTGGTTAAAACCGAATTTCTCTGCCTCCAGATTTTCTCTTTCTCGAAATCCTTCCCCCACCGAAATCCTTCCGCACTGCATAGCAACTCGTCGACGCCACTGACCATGCACTGAGATCTTGCCGTCGCCGCCACCAAACGGAGACCCCACAGTTGCCGTCACCCCTTCGAGATCTTTCCGTCACCATCTTCGAGACTTTTCCGTCGCCCACCACACTTCCAGTCGCCCACCAAAGCTAGATCTTGCCGTCGTCCACTACACTGACCAATGGTTTGATTTTTGCACTTTATAATTGAATTTTTTGGTCTGCTTGTGATGTCGGCTAGCTCATTTTGGAAGAAAGAAAACAAACTAGGGTTGTCTTTACATTTGGGTTCTGATTGTTTGAAGCATTGAAATTGGCAAAAAGAAATTCTTGGGTCTATATTGGTGCTAACTTGATTTATTTAACAGATTACTTACTTATAGTTTCGAGAATAAAATTCTCAAAAGTGATGTATAAAACAAGTCTATCCAAAAGGCAAATTATAGAGATTATTGGGTCGTCGTGCTCTCTGCCGTCGGGAATGAGTGGGGTGGGGATGAGTTTGGGTTGGGATGGAGTGGGGTGGGGATGCGTTTGGGTTGGAATACGAAGACAGGGAAGCACGGTTTGTTGATCTGTTCTGTTCTGATGTAGGCAAATGCATGGTAATTAAAATAAAATGCTATTGGAGGGCTGGTTGTTGAGGAAGACCAGCCTGGCTGGTCTCCAGGTTTTCTCTTCTCAATACTTTGATTTTGAGAAACGCTTTGCAACAGCCCCGTTGCTGTTGGGCAAGAAACAGCCCACCAACGGACTGGCTACGCATAAGATGGAGGGTGTGTAGCAGAATAGAAGGAAAGCAGCTGATTACTTTCCCTTCCCCTTCCCCTGCACCGAATACGTTCCAGGCTCAAAGATGGATTAGAAAAACTTAAAAAAATAGAATATTAAGGTGCTTCTTCATCTTTGCATGCTAGCTCGGGTATGAAAACTACGTAAACAAAAATCATGAATAGCAGTAGTATCACAAGCTTTGAAGATTTTAGTTGATCAATCTTACTTGGAAGGCATGGATCAAATTTATAGATATCCAGCTGCTTGATGAGCTCGATAGAGAGAGGCCGCTGTTGAATCTTTCTCTTCAGATAAAATCCAACAAGCTCCTCATCAGTTGGATGGAATCGAAACCTTGGAAGCAAGATTTCATCCAGTTTATCAGCATCACCTCTCTCGTCCATACATTTCTCTCTCTAATTTCTGAACCTTAATTTTTCTTAGTAACCAGGAAAGAGATCAATCGGTACTATTTATGGAATAAGAGATTTTTTTTTTTTTTTTATCAGTAGGAATAAGAGATTTTTTTTACAACTTTCTTGTTCGAAATGGACTTTTCGATCGTCTCTGCAGATCTTAAAAACAAAACATGTTCTTGGCAATTTAAGTTTCTGGGAAACAAAGTCAAACCCGAAAAGCCCCCGAGTCAAGAAAATGGAGTTTATGAAGGACTCTAATTTCTCACTTAATGCACGCCATTTAGTCCAAATCAAAGAATCTCAAGAAACCACCAAATCTGCAGTTATGGGGATTGTGAATCCATGTTTAATATCCCAAATATCATATTAGTGGGGTTGGGATGGAGTTGGGTGCCGTTTGGTGTGGGTTCGAATAGGAAGAAAGGAGTTTAGGGGGAATGGAGTGTGTTGTTCGGGTGTAGTGGGATGCATGGTGGTAATGGTGCTAACATGCTGACATGTCACATTCTGATTGGAAGGCTGGTTTTCTGAGATAACCAGGTGGGCTGGTCTCCAGGTTTTCTCTTTGATTTTTCCTTTTTCCTGTTCTAATTAGTGTATTGAGCTCTTTGGGAACCTATTCTGTCGATCCAAAATCCTAAACACCGATCGCGGCACATAAGCCCTAACTTCCTCAGTTCTCCCTCCCCCATTGCCTTGCATTGCCTCCCCCCCAGCCACCGACAACGCTAATCTCTTTCTCTTGCTTGACTTCTTGGTATGTTCTTTTTTGGATAGTTTTGAGTGTTAGCACAGAAAATCCTCACCGCAACATTCTGCTTGCTTTTAACACTGACTTCAAATATATAGAAAATCGCAATCGAAACACGCACACATAGAAGTTTACATATTGCATACATCGTCATCGTTTTTTTAATCACATGAAAGAGTGAAACAGATTGAAGAGTCTCAGCGAGCTATGGTAGGCCAAGAGAATGTCAAGCATCTTGAAGACTGCTCGGTGGCCAAGTTAGAATTTTCCCCTTTTTCTTCCCTTTATTTATTTTTTCCTTCGTGTTTTTTCTTCTTATCTGTTTCATAAGACTATTTGGGTTTTTCTCAGAGCCTGAAAATGATGAAAATTTGCTGCTTATTTGTAAAATTCCTTAGCTGATGAAAATTTTGTTGTAGTTACTTATCAAGGAATATTTTGTTTTTGGCTGTTTGTTGGGTTTTTACACAGTTCTGTTTATAAGGATTTACATCATGATCTTTCCTAAATCTGTATATAAACAAAGATTCTGTTGCAGTTTCTTCTCATCGAGTGAGCTCAACTTTTATTTTTGTGTCATCCATCCCTGATGAGCATATGAACATAAGTATAATAATAACCTTTTTCATGTTTGTTTGCTTATAATTATAGATCTGCATGTCATTAATATAAGATGAGATGTGTATATCTTGAACATCTAAGTTACTCATCTAGAAACCGCCACTGAAGTCTTTTTCCAATTGCTTTGCTTGTTCCATCCTTCCATGACATTGGAATGAAGAAAATTATAAATTCTGCCGAAATTTTTATTTTAAAGCTCTTGAGATGTTGCAAATCTGTTTAATTCTCGGAGACATTCCCAAACTGCTTTATATCAGTCTTATTTTTGTTTTTTTGCCCTCTCACATAGTAGATCCAATTCCCTTATTTATTTATTTTTAAGTGTTGTTTTGAATTGGAATGTAATGAGCTTTACTGAATGTCAATTGCTCACAGCGCACTGGGAACATGGGTTTTTTCAGTAGCAGGGGCTTTACTTGCAATTCCAGTGGGTATAAAAAGGAAATCTCTAGCACCCCTTGTGTTCTTTGGCACAACTGGTACTATGCTTGATATCATCATGGGAATTACTGCCTGTGAAAGAGAACATGCAGAACGCCAAATGAAGCTACTAGAAGCTCAAAATTCTGCAGCTGATGCTTCTCTTACCGAGACAGTATCTGAGTCTTGACGTCAAGCTGATATTTCCACATGTCACGTTTGGCAGCTGTCAGTTTGTTCGATTTGCTTGGCTGTAAAAGACAAAATACTTCTTCGATCGTCCTTTGTTGAAATGGTATCTCTTTCCTTTGTTTTGATTTCCATGCTCACTTGTTCATTGTCTTAAATGTCAATCTAGAGTTGTTTGTGGTGCAAATCCAACTACAAATGAACTGAAAGACTTTTATCAGTTAATAATTCGGTTTATATTTAATTATCAAAAAAATAATTCGGTTTATATTTCATTGATTTATTTGGAAGTCTGGAATAAGGTCATGGTTTAATGAGCTGAGATATGTTCCTGTAGGTGATTTCTACGCAATTCTTGAAAAATCATTGAATCACTTTAGAACAAGTTGCTCAGGTGTAAAGTGGGATGTCTAACATATAGAGTAATTTTCTGAATGGTTAGCATATATGAAAATGAGTAATGCTAGATGCTCCACCATCATTCCACTCTTATCTCATTACACTTTCATAACACTTTGTAAATGTAGCACCTTCCATCACCCTTATATCTTCTTCTATTTAAAAAAAAAATCACAAGTTGATGGGCAATGCCACCTCGTCATAGCGAGATAAGAGTAGAGTGAAAGTGTAGTATGCAAAAATTTCCCACAAAGATGTTGTACATGAATTCCTCAAGTAACCATTCAAATCTCCAATTTTCCCAATCAAAGCTGGCCTAACTAGACTCATTTGTTGGGAGGAAAATTTTGAAAGCGATTTATCCTCGAGCTTCATGTTCAAGAGTTATGAGCAATGACAGTTTAAAGTTTCTAGGGTCAATACTCAAGAAGGCTAGCTGTTTAGTTTTACTATCGAGATTTATTATCCGGAGACCGGACCACCTGGCTCCTGCTCTAGCCAGCTAGAGAGGGAAACGGAAACCTGTATGAGGATGAACGTGTTTTGAAGACTGTCTCATTACTCATCTAGTTTTGCAGATGCTACTTTGTTTGGTGGCTTTCCTTCTGCTAATTAAATTAGGTGGCGTAAAGAAAACTTCTGGGTGACTATGGGGTCAAAGTTTGAACCACAATGCAAAGGGCCTCTCTTCCTTCTTAACCAAACTTCTGCAATTTTTTGGAACAAATCTTCAACACAGAGTGACAGAGCAAATCATATATATATTTATATGACCAACCCTCCACCAAACTTCTTGACCCACCACCAACTTTTCAACGACGGATCGCCTTAAATTTGGACGATCCATGCCATTGCTGGATGCATGCATCTAATTTCAAATTAGAATTAAAAAAAGGTAAACTATACACACTGTTCATTGATCTGTCGCAATATGGGAGCAATGCTGCCATTTAATCTAAGAGAAATGCTATTCTTTCATATAGTTCTTATTATCTTTATTAGCAGTCACTTGAAAAATGCTAAATCAATCAATTTGATCAAGAATATCAATATTTATTTAAGATTAAACACCATTTTTGGGGGTTTAATTAATATTAAAAAAAAAAACAGAAATTCAGTAAAAATAAGTACAAATCACCAACTTAATCTGTCGTTGTCTGATCATACATAAATCAACCAGCCTTTTTTAGTAATATTGTCGAATGAGCTGTGTACAATATTTGTATGCCGCTTCCGAAAGAACCTATGCTCCAACCAACATCTCTTGATTATACCAACACCCACCCACCTACCACTAGGATCTGTAAAACGTTGTAGAATCAGATGCTGACTATTTCCATTTTATCTTAGGGAAAAATAAAAAATAAAAGAAAAGGAGATTCTTATGTAAATGTTTCTGGTTTGTATGTTGATGTCGGACACATTATTCTGATACATTTGCATATAGAGGATGTGTCATCACTTGTTTATAACAATAAAATCATTCTTCTTTGTCCTATATGTTTATTCAACATCTCTCAAATTTATACCTATATGTTTATCAAAAACAAATTCTACGTTTAAATGTTCAAATTATTTAATAGATAAATAATAAAAATATATATAACTATTTAAAGAAATTGGTGAAAAAAGAGAGGCTGCGGGAAAAAAAAAAAAAAAAAAACGAAAGGCAGAGCATTTCCTACCCACAGTCAACGGCTCTGATGTCTCCCACTCTGAATCTAACGGTCAGTTCTCTCTACCCGTCATGATTTTTTGACGTATAGACGAGAAGATTCAAGCACTCTAACGGATAAATCGAACACCTCGGACTCTCCATCAGCCATTTATAATCGTTACTCATTAGGCTCTCTCTCTATCTATCTCTCTCTGGTTGAGTTATGGCTTCCACTTCATCACTGACCCTGTCTCAGGCACTCCTAGCCCGAGCCATTTCTCACCACCATGCCTCCAATCCATCCTCATCTGATCGCGTGGTCTCTCTCCCCACTCACACTATCCCTACGTTCTCCGGTCTCAAATCCTCACACTCAAAGTCATCCACCGGAGTCCACCGCCGACGCCGAGTCTCCTACTCTAGCCTCCAGGTACGAGCCTCCGTCGCTCAGACCCCCACTGTCGACAAGACCACCGATATCTCGTTGGTGGAGAAGTCTGTCAACACGATCCGGTTCCTGGCCATCGATGCCGTTGAGAAGGCGAACTCGGGTCACCCTGGTCTTCCCATGGGCTGCGCCCCGATGGGCCATATCTTGTATGACGAAGTCATGAGGTACAACCCCAAGAACCCCTATTGGTTCAACCGTGACCGCTTCGTTCTCTCAGCCGGCCACGGCTGCATGCTCCAGTACGCTCTGCTTCACCTCGCTGGCTACGATAGTGTCAAGGTGATTATTACCTAATCTTTCTTTTCTAATTTTTAAAGGATCTCTCGGGAGTTTTCATTGGAAAATTACATATAATATATTTTTTTGAAGGATTTTTGGGCTACCTTTGTAAGTGTGTTTTGCTCTCTCTCTCTCTCTCTATCTCTCTCCCTCTCTGTGGATTGGTTTTGATAATAGTAAGATTCTGATACACCGTGTATTCGGGTACTAAGGTCTTATGAATATAATTGCAAGTCGATTTCGTGACAAAAGGTTACAAGGTCTTATGAATATTATCATTAATTTATAGACACACACACTCACACACACAACTTTTGTTAATTATATCTTTAAGAATAAATATTTGATTCTGTATGAATTGAAAATATTGGGGATCCACTATCAGGAAGAAGACCTGAAGAGTTTCCGTCAATGGGGAAGCAGAACCCCTGGACACCCCGAGAACTTTGAGACACCTGGTTGTGAAGTCACAACTGGTTAGATCCTTCTCTTCAAATTTTAGCTAATTGATCAATTTTTCTATTAGTCATTATGACAGCATCTTCCTCGCTTTTTAATTAATCTCTGTTGTTTTCTTTTACTTTATGCAGGTCCTCTTGGGCAGGGTATTGCCAATGCTGTCGGTTTGGCTCTTGCCGAGAAGCACTTGGCTGCTCGTTTCAACAAGCCTGACAATGAGATCGTTGACCATTACACGTAATTACTCTTTGTTTTCCATTTCTGATATAGGTTAAGTTACAATGCCCTATCTTGTTTGATTGAAAACCATCTGCGTTTGTTTTCTCTAGATACGTTATTCTGGGAGATGGTTGCCAAATGGAGGGGATTTCAAATGAAGCTTGTTCCTTAGCCGGGCACTGGGGACTTGGGAAGTTGATTGCTTTCTATGATGACAACCACATTTCTATTGATGGTGACACAGAAATTGCGTTCACTGAGAGTGTTGACAAACGTTTTGAGGGCCTTGGGTGGCACATTATCTGGGTGAAGAATGGAAACACTGGCTATGATGATATTCGCGCTGCCATTAAGGAAGCAAAGACTGTGAAAGACAAGCCCACTTTAATCAAGGTTAGAAATTCCTGATATGTTGATTCTTATGGTGCAGTGCAGTTGGGATTGATACAGAGAGGAGATCATTTCTTTATATACCAATGCACTTATATATTAGTTTTTATGTTCGTAGTTTTTCGATAAGTTCAACCAACTATGCCTAAGGTTGCGCTGCTTCATACCAGCAGATGGGAAGCATATTTGTGGAAGTTGAGGCAGGGTTCTGTTGGCTCTTACACCCTTCTTCACTTGCAATCTCTAAATTCTGAATATAGGAGTAAACTATCTAGTGGATACATTGAAGTCATTCTTTATTTGAGTTCTGTAAAAGAAGGGTCAAGAGTCTTGAGTTTGATGTGCTTGACTTCATTTTTCATTTGCCTGCTCTCAGGTGACTACAACAATTGGCTATGGATCTCCAAACAAGGCAAACTCTTACAGTGTACATGGAAGTGCACTAGGTGCCAAGGAAGTGGATGCTACTAGGAAGAACCTGGGATGGCCATATGAACCTTTCCATGTGCCTGAAGAGGTTAAAAAGTGAGGAAGCATAGATATAGATATCATTGTTTGTCATACTACAGGGGGGATTTGGTATCAATAAATTTTTTTTTTTTTGGACTTTCTCAGGCATTGGAGTCGTCATGTTCCTGATGGTGCTGCTCTTGAATCTGAATGGAATGCCAAGTTTGCTGAATATGAGAAGAAGTACAAGGAGGAAGCGGCAGAGCTCAAATCTATCATCTATGGTGAACTACCAGCTGGCTGGGACAAAGCACTTCCCGTAAGTAATGATCATTTTGGTTACTCTTGATCACTTCGTTCAGGGCCTGCCTGCTTGTTTCTGTTACATGATCCTAAAATGGGCATGAATGTTTCTTTGGCGAGTGTTTTACACAACATTTGATTACATAATTAGCTTCTGCTTTTCACAAAAAAGAAAAAAGAAAAAAGAAGAAGACCATAGCATTTCTATTGGTGTTGGCATACGTAATCTTGTAACTCGGTATTCACATAGACTAGCCCATATTGGCTAATGAAAAGTACAGATCGATTACGCAGGTTATCTTATATATTATTTTTTCATTTCTATTCTTCAGACGTATACTCCAGACAGCCCCGCTGATGCCACCAGAAATCTGTCTCAGCAATGCCTTAATGCCCTTGCAAAGGTTCTCCCAGGTCTTCTTGGTGGCAGTGCAGACCTTGCTTCTTCCAACATGACATTGCTGAAGATGTTTGGGGACTTCCAAAAGAATACACCAGAAGAACGCAATGTTAGGTTTGGTGTTAGAGAGCATGGAATGGGAGCCATTTGCAATGGCATTGCCTTACACAGCCCTGGGCTGATTCCATACTGTGCTACTTTCTTTGTTTTCACTGACTACATGAGAGCAGCTATCAGGATTTCTGCACTATGTGAAGCTAGAGTTATCTATGTTATGACTCATGATTCAATTGGACTCGGAGAAGATGGCCCAACCCATCAGCCAATAGAGCACCTAGCAAGTTTCCGGGCAATGCCCAATATTCTGATGCTCCGTCCAGCAGATGGAAACGAGACTGCAGGAGCATACAAGGTTGCAGTCCTTAACAAGAAGAGACCCTCTATTCTTGCTCTCTCTCGGCAAAAGCTTCCCCAACTTCCTGGAACCTCTGTGGAAGGAGTTGAAAAGGGTGGCTATACCATTTCAGACAATTCTTCAGGTAACAAGCCAGATGTTATTTTGATTGGAACTGGTTCTGAGCTGGAAATTGCTGCCAAAGCGGCTGAGGAACTGAGAAAGGAAGGGAAGGCTGTTAGAGTTGTTTCCCTCGTTTCTTGGGAGCTCTTTGATGAGCAATCCGATGCCTACAAGGAAAGTGTTTTGCCAGCAGCTGTCTCGGCTAGGGTTAGCATCGAGGCTGGGTCAACATTCGGGTGGGAGAAGATTATTGGAAGCAAAGGTAAGGCAATAGGAATTGACGGGTTTGGGGCCAGTGCCCCGGCAGGCAGAATATACAAAGAGTTTGGTCTTACTGCAGAAGCTGTTATTGCAGCAGCTAAAGAACTTAGCTAGGCTTGGCTAGTTGTGCCATGAAAGCTTACCCTTTGACAAGTTGTTTTGGGTTGGTAATTACCGTGAAGAGGCCATTCCCAAGACATGTTTTATGCCACGGTCTCTTTTATGACAATAAAAGGCCAGACTAAATTTCTTCTATTATGGTTCCTGAGTGGAGCATATAGATTCAAAGAGAGATTAGGGTTTATGAATTTATGCAAATTTGTAACAACTCTTGGACCTGTCTTGAGTTTTGTAATGTTATGTTGTTGTCTTTCAATTATAAAAAATTTGGAAGCCTTTATGAATATGCATGTAAAAGCTATTTTTCTCAAATGGTCAGTCAGAGATTTACATGCTCTGGCCAAATCCGGTAGCCTAGTTGGCTGTTGGCTTTAGATTTCCCCCTTGTACCCAAACCCCACCCAAAAACATCCCGCAGGTAAGTGGGATTGGACTATCGTTTAAAGCCATTAGAGGAGTAGGGCACTCCATCCCCTTCATGAACGGAAATATGTCCTAAAGCGTGAAGTTTAAACTTCGGAGTGGTCCTAAACTTTTTGGGCTCGTGGGCTCCACCTGGTGGGACAGGGAAGGGAAGATATTGACCTATTTCTAAAGTTTGTGGTTGTTGAAGCTCCTGTCCTCAGCCTACCTATCCACATTGTCCTCTACCGCCGAAAGCTTCTTAAAAAATGTATGGAAAGTAACACTCAACCCTCTCATATCTTTGCCCGAATTGACGGTTAATTTTGTTGACGAAAAACATTACTGACGATAGAATTTGAGCATATTCAAATATAGCTACCAACGAACTTCGGCGTAAATGGCTCTTTTATTTATATTGAAAAGTTCTTTATTTTTTAAATATATGAAATACTTATTTAATTATACAGTTAAGTGGGAAAGAATATTGCTACCTACCTAACATCTCTTCTACGATTATCCCCTCATAATTCTACTCATAATTCTATGATGTAATATTAAATTATTGAAAATTATTTGTTACGTTTCACTTATGTATGAACCTTTTGATGCCATTAATGTTGAGGGGATAATCATTTTGCTGCGATCTATCGTTGGTCCATAGAGGCAATATAATAATGTTGTCATTCTCAAATGTCTTCTGAAGTACTCTTGCATCAATATTTACAGCTAGATGCGGGGGAACCCAGCTTAATTAGTTTAAACTGATCATACAAGAGATGTGATTTTGCAGAACTAGAGTGTGATTTCAACCATTAAATGCAGCTTTTTGTGTGGAAAAATGATGAGCCATACAAATAACCGTGACACCCCAGCTTTTAGCTGTGTCATGTTATCTTGCGACAGAGTTCTGTAACCTGGCTAAACGACCACCTTTGAAGCTCCAGGGTAGAAAACTGATTGCTTTTCTTGGAAAAGAGTCGATATTCTTCAATTCTTGCAATTGCTGTCTTTTTTCTAGTTCCTTGTAGTCTCTACATTTAATTTATTGCTATGTTTTGAACAAGTTTAACCATTATTATTATATTTACGAGATTCTCCCAGAAGAAAACACCTTACTTTGCAAGCTCCCTGATATTGAATATGAATAAAATGCCATGACTCTTGCTCCTGTTGTTGTACTTTTTGCTGATTTCTTATATTAAATAACATGATCGGTAGGCTTAATCGTTGTTTCAACAAGGATAGAGCTACAGTCGAAGAATGAGCCCTAGAGAATCACATATGCATACAATGATTACAGATTGGCCACCGCGACATTAATCTCACTTGTCGTCTGTGGAGATGTTGATGTCGTGTTTCGTGGCTTGGGAAACTCCTTATTGTTGGGGCTCAGACTGATTCCTGCTAAGATGAAGAATGGTGGCTCGGGATTCATGGTACCTTCGACACTGAAGTTAGTCTTAGTGAACGAAATGAAGGGAGAATATCTTAAGGAAAATTGTAGTAAATATGGATGTAGATGTCAACCTTTTTATTGATCGTGCGAGGAGTCTATTTATACCTAATTATCTAGCCTTCATGGTAGTGAGGTGTCGGTCTGTATGAGATCAGATGTTCATGCCATCCACCTGCCATGCTACAGGCGACTCAAGTCTGATAGTGATTGCTCCTGACACAAGGTCTCACGTTGAGCGTACCAAGCCCCGGGACGCATTGAATGGGGGATGCCTTCCCCTCATGGCTCCCTCTGTCTCATTTTGTATAATTTTTATATATTATTTATTTTCAAGAATGTGGCCTCACCAAAGTTAAATTAAAATTAAGTTGAGGAAAAATAATAAACTTTTTAATATTGATCTCCAAGTTTTTTTTTATTATACAATATTAGACTTCTTAATATGGAATCCAAAGTGAAAATACAAAAAAAAAAAAAAAAAAAATCATTTAAGATTGATGATTTACATGAAAAATAGTTGAGAGATTTTATCCTCTAGGCATTGAGTAAAAAAATAAATTATTTAAGATGTCAATTATAGCACTATATGTTTAACGTGACACGAAAATATTTAGATTTTGCATGAAACTTGATAAATTAGCTAACATATTAGAATGGAAAATTACCTTTTAAAAGATCACTTGACAGTTTTATGAAGAAAATAAATTCTAAATATTTCATTATAAAAATAATAATGAATTAATATTATTCCATGAAACATTATCTTCATAAATTTGAAACATATATTAAGTTGTGTTTTTTAGAATTTTCTTTCTAAGTGTATGAAACAAATTATTGAGATCTAATTTTATATAGAGTTATATTTTTATGATTTTTTAGTTTTTATTTTATTTTATATAAATGTGTAACACAATAGAAAAGTTGGCCCTCCTAATAAAAGTTTCTGATTCTGCCACTGTTCATGGTAGTGGGGTGTCGTTCTGTATGAGATCGGATGTTCATGCAGTCCTCCTACCGTGCTATAGGCCACTCTAGTCTAATGGTGACTACTCCTGATATAAGGCCTCACGTTGAGCGTATTGAGCCTCGGGACACATTGAATGTGGAGTGCCTTTCTTCCATAGCTCTCTTCTTCTCATTAATGCGGCATAGCCCCAGCTAGGCATTTCTACCTTCCTATCATGTCTGGGCACTGTCGTTTAGGATTAGGGAATGTCTCTGTATGTCGGTTAGTGGGGTGTCAGACTGATCTTCCTACCATATGTCTGTTATTGTTCCTTGTCTAACCATTCTTTCTATTTGGGCTTCTTGAGTATACTCGACCTAGCCCAAACTTTACATCTGGGCTCAAGCCCAAGCCCTTCCCTTAGTCCGGTCCAGGGAGCCCGATCCCTTCCCCTAGTCTGGCCTAGGGGATAATAGTATAATACCCATCACAGGAACGAGACACGTTCCTGTCACCCCTAATGCACCAGGAGGAGAACATTCCCATATTTGGTTCTTTTAAATAACTTTCCCGCTACTTCTTTTTGAAGAGGAGGATTATCATTATTACTCAGTTTTATTTATTTATCCTGACTTACGATGGAGGAAACATCTTTGTATCCGACAAAAAAAAAAAAGGATTTTGGGTTATAAACACCAGCTTCTTAGCCTCTCATGAATGGGGTGGATGATCTGTCTGTTTCCGCACCAAAAGGCAAAAACTATGAACAGTACCTTAAGCTTTTAATGTCCTCCTCAATCCCACTGTAGATCTATTAATATTTTATGAGGCTAAACGTGATACTGCCGTATTTTATGAACTTCTGAGACATTGAACATGATGCCATATTCTTTAACAAATGAGTACTATTATACGGCCTATTTTCTTCCTTTTTTTTTTTTTTCCTCAGATCGCACGTACATCCAGGGGACGGTGGCGGTGCTATTTGCGGATAAACCTATTTTTTTTCTTTTGTTTATTCTCTAAAAACAATTCATTCATTAATCGATTCAACTCTTTCAATGTACAATTGGCAGTAGGGAATTTACAAGAAAATACCATCATGTTATGTCGTGCCATGCATATGTTGTTTTTTATTTTTAATATAATTTTATTTAATTTTGAATATTTTTAGTAGTTTTCACATGCATATTAAGCTAGTTATAATTTTTTTTACCTAATTTTTTTTTTTAGAAATAATATTCCTTTCACCCAACAAATATTCGGCTATGGGACTAAAGATATCCATTTCATGGTAGGGAATGCGGGGCATAGTTTTGGGCTCTTTCTTCAACGTCACTCTTTCCTCATTTTGAGTCACGAAGACCTTTCATAACAAGATAACTTTTTGATTCTGGATAATCTCTACATACATGCATGCACCCACCCACCCACATGCTGCTTTCTATGCTTCCTTTTGCTTTCAGCCAAATGTGAACCCTCTCTCTCTCTCTCTCTCTCACATGTCACTGTCTCCCATAGCAATTACTCCCACCTCTCCATACATACATGATGCAACAGCCAACCAGACCATTTAATAAATGGGAAATAAAACCCAAAAATAAAAATTGTCAAAATAAGAGAAAAAACTAGAACCAACCATGTTGTGCTGATGTTTTTCTTCTTGTTTTTTTTATTTTTATTTTTTATTTTTTAAAATGAGTACTTTTTGATTCCTTCACGGTAAATTAATATTGGTTTAAAATATTATTATATAAAAAAAATAATGTTAGATGCAGTTATGACTCATTAGTTATACAAACGTTATATATTTTTTTTGAAAAAGAATAATATTTATTATTAAAAAATTAATTTTTTTTTTTGTGAATCTTATATTTATTCAATTTTTTCAAAATGAGTATACGGCGCTTGCGCACTCTATGACTGTAAATATTATTTTTTTAATAAAAAAAAAATAATATTTACAATCGTGAAGTACGTAAGCGTCGCACAATTCTTTTAAAGAAAATGAGTAAATACGGAACTTACATTAAAAAAAAAAAAATTAATAATAAACTTAGCTCTTTTTTAAAATGATTGCACGATATTTATATACCACACGATTGTAGGTAACATTACACAAAAAAAAAAACAAAAACAAAAAAAAAGTGCTACTATTCATTTAGCAAATATTGATTGCTTGGTGAGAAGAAAAGAAACTACGTACCCAGCTAGAAAGATCTACAGATAAAGTTAAGAAATTAACAAAATGTGCTGAATAAAATAATATTATATTTATAAAATAATTCTATTATTGATCAATATATACACCAAAATGTATCCGAATATAATGACTATCGGCAGAAAACAAAACATGTAATTAAAGTTTTGTGAAGATGATGAAATCAATAATTAGGTTGTTTTACGTGACTAGTAAAAATATAATATTTTCAGGATCATTTGCCAGGTCTATTTGATATCAAGCATGGGTTATTCAGCATGACGCGCAAAAATGGATTATAAAACTTTGACGGCGTGCTTAAAGGCAAGAAAATAAAAAGATAATATTTAAACTTAAATAATATTCAAATAATATTATGTGAGCATCGTATTTATTACAAAAAAAAAAAAAAAAATAGATATAATCTATCATTCAAAAAGTAACTTTTCACATAGATATCTTATTTATTAATCTTTTTTAAATAAAATACACAATACTTGTTTATTTTACTAAGGTAAATATTATTGTTGTATTAATATTGGATAATGATAGACTTATTACCGTCCTACCATCCATTTATTATTCTATAGTGTATTTGAGATTTTTATTTTTTTAAATATTTTTTTAACATCCTTAATCATTAAAAAAATATACAATTTCACTAATATCACTTATTTAACTGTTAAGTAAAATTTAACTAATATCACTAATATCATTTATTGAAAACCTCTAGCATAACATTATATTTATGTTTTATTCTGTTTTGACCTTACCACGGGTGTAAAATTGTAGTTTCTGTTCGGAGTGGTATCAACTTTTATGTTTCTGGTGCACCCACTTTGAAAGTAAAATGGTTTTCTGCGTAGTCTTTCCTGTTTGCACACTTGGGGTTTCAAGAATAATAAGGGAAAGATTCACATTCTATTTCTGCTCGGTTGGTTACCGAGATTTACATAATCCTACCATGTGAGTTAAACATGACTTCTATTATGATATGATAAGATAATATGTGATATTTTAGTTTATGTTATGCCAAAAGAATTTTGATTATGAATATTTTTTAACTCTCTTTCTGATATTTTTGATAATATGTTATGACTCTACATTCTGAATATAAAAAATATTTTATTCAGTATTTTAAATTTTATAAATGTTAAAAAAATAAAATAAAATAAAAATAATAAATAAATAATAAAAAATAATAAACCTATCATTATTCTCTAATATTTATTATACTATTATGTATATACTAGCAATCTAATCTCATAAATGCAATTAGTAACAATTATCGCAACACCGCCATAAATGCCAACTTATAACTTCAAGAAATTGAAAGTCCCAAATCTCGGGGATCTTCCATTGATTGGACAAATGATCTATGAAAATAACACAAAAAAAATAAAAATAATGGTGAGAAAACCCGGAAATCCCTTCATAATTAGCCTTGTAATCTCATCCATTCCATACCAACTCCTTGTCACCACCGCATTTCACGTTTCACAAATTCCGAACATAAAAATAATTCCTCCCAAAATGAAGAACTCCCCTACAAAAGTTGCTTGAATAGGGGGGTATATAAATTTGGGAGGCCCCAATTACATGGCATCCCAACCAACCAAATAAAAAGCAATGAGATAGAAAATAGAAAAATAAAAATAAAAAAAGGGAAAAAAAACAGAAGCTTTTGAGGTTGTTTTCTTCCAGTTAAAATTAAGATCATAAACAAGTCAACAAATCATTGAGCTCCCTCTAATCCTCCATTAATTTGGCTCAAGTTTTGATCTCTCTCAGCAGGAAGTCCACCACCACAACCAACAACTGCAATCCATGCCTCCAGGCTCCAAGAAGCCAGAAAGATTCCCCCCAAACAGTATTCAGAAAACAGCTAAAAGGAGCACAAACACCAACCAAAGCAAGCGTCTTTTCACCCTCACTTTCTCTATCTTCAACACCATTGCCACAAGAATTCTTCCTCCAACCCTAATCCATTCCCTACCCCCAATTCAAATCCCCAAAACGCCCCCCTCAGCAAAAAGACTACCTGATCGAAATCTGGGTTATAACTCCAAACCCAACATTTTCCCGATAAAATGTCCCAGCTGAAGCCAATGTCCCACCTCGACAACATTCCCTCAACTCCAGGAAAATTCAAGATGGACAAATCCCCCTACATTCACAGACTCCGCTGGCACTCATCGCTCGCCAAGCTGACCTTCTGGTCCTTTGTGTTCCTGGGCTTGATCTTGCTCTTCTTCTTCCGATCCCCATCTTCTTCACCTCTACCCTCCGATCCTTCTCGCCGTTCTCTCAGGACCTACAACTGGGGTGGACCCACCTGGGAAAAACGGGTCCGCTCCTCCGCCCGACTTCGCTCACGTAACGGCATGTCGGTGCTCGTAACGGGAGCTGCTGGGTTCGTTGGAACCCATGTATCCACCGCTCTCAAGCGCCGCGGAGACGGCGTACTGGGCCTCGACAATTTCAACGACTACTACGATCCGTCATTGAAACGAGCTCGCCAAGCGCTTTTGGAGCGCACCGGCGTGTTCATTGTTGAAGGAGACATCAACGATTCAACGCTATTGAGTAAGCTTTTCGAAGTCGTTGCATTTACCCATGTGATGCATTTGGCTGCTCAAGCTGGAGTGAGGTATGCCATGGAAAATCCTGGCTCTTATGTGCATAGTAACATTGCTGGTCTTGTTAGTCTTTTAGAGGTTTGTAAATCTGCGAATCCACAACCCGCAATCGTGTGGGCATCTTCCAGTTCAGTTTATGGACTTAATACTAAGGTACCCTTTTCGGAAAGAGACCGGACTGACCAGCCTGCTAGCCTGTATGCGGCTACTAAGAAGGCCGGTGAAGAAATTGCACATACTTACAATCATATATACGGCCTTTCACTTACTGGGTTGAGATTTTTCACCGTTTATGGTCCGTGGGGGAGACCCGATATGGCCTATTTCTTTTTCACGAAGGATATATTAAAGGGGAAGTCGATTTCGATCTTTGAAGCGGCTAATCATGGTACGGTCGCTAGGGACTTTACCTACATTGATGACATTGTGAAGGGGTGCTTGGCGGCATTGGATACCGCAGAGAAGAGCACTGGGAGTGGTGGGAAGAAGAGGGGCACAGCTCAACTGCGGGTTTTCAATTTGGGGAATACTTCACCCGTGCCGGTTTCAGATCTTGTGAGCATTTTGGAGAGGCTCTTGAAGGTGAAGGCCAAGAGACGTATCGTGAAGTTGCCACGAAATGGGGATGTCCAGTTTACTCACGCCAATATCAGCTTGGCTGAGAGGGAACTTGGTTATAAGCCCTCAACGGATCTGCAGACGGGTTTGAAGAAGTTTGTGAGGTGGTATCTCAATTACTATTCTGGTGGGAAAAAGGCTGCCGGCTGAAAACTTATTTTAATTGCGTTGGTAGGATCCTTTGAATTCTGTTCATTATGATTCTTATGATTGTTTTCAACATTTCTATGTTCGGTGCACGATTATCTTCTTTTCGCTTATCTTAATGATGCCATATAATGAGGAACCTTGTGCCCTGCATTGAAGAAGTTTTGTGGTTGGTGGTCATTGTTCGGAGCACTCCTTGGCTGTATCAAAGAGAACCGAACCATCTTTTTCTTTCTCTTATGTAATATCTGTAGCTTCGGCACTGTAGAATTCGGGACTGATAGAGCATCTGCTGATTGGTGGACATTTATCATTTTTATGAAATTTAATAAAAATTTACACAATAGTTTGCCCTTTATGTTTTGTAAATTGATGCATTGGATTTCCTTTCATTTAAAAGTACTCGGCAAAACAGAGTGACCATCAAAACATTACCCTATTTTTGGCATATACACCTACATGCAACTGCCCACACCACATTGCCTTCTTGTTATGTCCATGTGATTTACTGGTCGTAAGTCGCCTTTGGTTATTAGTCAATGTGGCATGATTAAATTTATATCTTCTTGTTGGGTTTTTTGCTCCTTGGCTAATACCACATTAGTGGGAAATGAGAAAGGGGCATGGTTCAAGGCTTATAAAAAAGGAGGCTCAAACTCCTTGATTAAGTGCAAGCCTCCTTTTTATAAGCGCATCAGTCATAAGCTTAACTCGTAACTTATGACTCTAGTAAAATTCTTCTGTTGTCCTTTTATTTGTAAAAGAGTAAGAGATGAGAGTTAAAGTTTTGCTAGTGAAGAAATTTTGTGGGTGTCCTTGGGGTGAGGAAAAAAATTGTATGATTATAATAATTTTTCACATTGTGGATTTTCATCTCTAGATTTGGTGGTTTTTCTCCTGTTTTGAGAATTTTTCACATAAATTCTTGTGCTGTTATTATTTTTCTGTTTTTCTAGATATTCTTACAAAATGTGGATCCTGGGAGGTGAATTTGGGAGGTCCAAATTCTCAACAAGTGGTATTAGAGCCACTAGGTTCTTTTGGTTGGTGGAGTTTTGGCGTGGTAGTGTTGATACGTACGGTCTAGAGAGGTTCTGTTTAGGAAATTAAAATTTAAGCGGACCATTGTGACCCTCTAATCTTTATGGGAACCTTGAAGTTTTGTTTAGGAAAGGAGAATCTTTTCTAGGAACTTACTTAGTGAGTACTATTCATTTCTACGGTAAAGTTTATCAAGGCAATGTCATGAAGTAGGGTTTCAAATCCTATCAGATTTGAGGTGGAGAAATTTGATGAGAAAATCAATTTTGGCTTGTGGCAAGTCAAGAATATTTTGATTCAATCAGGATTACACAAGGCGTTGAAGGGTAAACCAACCCAAATCAACAGTGATACTAGCGACTGGTGAAACGACTAGTACAATGAGTATGTTGGACAAGTGGCTCCAAGTTAGTAAATGGAGATACTGGAAATGAAGCTAACGTTGTGTCTCTCTCCATGGATGACAATGTTTGTTGAAAAATGGTCATGTACATTCTCATGACATGCCGCTAATTCCCAAAGTTGCCATGATAGAGGATGTGTTAATGTTAGCGGGTTCACAACTTTGCACACAGGCATTGGTTTGGCATTGATGCAGGGTATGTGGTGGAAATTCATGTCGATGGTTGATGAACTTCCAAGAAAGCCAAACGTAGAAGTTTTACCATAATTTTTCAGCAATGTTGTTTTCGACATGGGCCGAAGAGAAATGCTTAGAATTAGTTTATTTTGGATGGGTATGCTTTTATGGTGAAGCATGATAGCAGAAGCTATGAAGATCTTCATTACGGTGGATCGTGGTTGTGGGATCAGCCAAAGTCACAAGGTGGAGATTGTTGGATTTTTTGCCCCTTGGCCAATCTCACATTGGTGGGAAATGAGAAAGGGGGAATGGTTTAAGGCTTATAAAAGGAGGTTTAACCTCCTTGATTAAGTGCACTAATCACAAGCTTAACTAGTAATTTATGACTTTAGTAAAATTCCTATGTTGTCCTTTTATTTGTAAAAGAGGAAGTAGTGAGAGTTAAAGTTTTGCTAGTAGAGAAGCTTTGTGGGTGTCCTTGGGGTGAGGAGAAAAATTGTGTGATCGTAATAATTTTTTACATAGTGGATTTTCTTCTCTGGGTTTTGTGGTTTTTCTCTTGTTTTGATAGTTTTTCACGTAAATTCTTGTGTTGTTAATTTTTCTCTGTTTTTCTTGATATTCCTGCAAATGGTGGATCCTAGGGAGTGAATTTGGGAGGTCCAAAATTCTCAACACTTGTAGCATAGTGATTCCCGTGTTTCTACCCTAAAAAATGATTACTTAATTATGAAGAACTCGTGTTAGAGATGAAGCTCTTTTTACGCTTTCTTGAGAATCAAGGGGAAAATTGTCTTCCTTATGGCTAAAAGTGTAGTCTTTACTTCTCTCCTAAGTTTAGGTACTGTAGAACAATAAATAAAGATAATTTGGTTTGAGCTCCAATGCCTCTTGCAGTTTTTTTTTTTTTTTAAATCCATGGTGTATTTGGTATTTTTACCCCTATTAATTTTTTATAATCTCTTTGTGCATGTAGGAGGTCTCTTTCTCCATTGGGAATTATGAGTATGGTACAGTTTCAATATAATACTTGTTTCTCCATTGGATAGGGATTAACTTCACGATCAGAAAACCCAAAAAAATTTCACTGAGCAATGCATTTCAAGGTCAACTTTTTATGTTGGTCATTTTAGAATCAATTCAGACATGTTTGTTCAAGACATGTTGCTTCTTGTCCGATTGTTGTCTTTTACAACAGTCTTGATGCAGTTTTAAGGTGTAGTTTTCTCTCTTGATTCTTATCCCTATTTATTTATGGCCATACGTTTGATTTTGGAATACGTCGAAGCACTTATAGTGTAAGACACTGTTTTTCACGTTTTACATTTTCATAACCATGAAACTTTTGGGAAACTATACACTGTCGGATTTGATTGTTAAGTCTCGCCAGAACCAATATCTTGGTGGATTTGAGCAGTCTCCAGAATAGGCAAGTCCCATAGCTTAATTTGGTATATATACAACCAGTTACCCAACGAGAGGAATTGCCCTTTTTGTAACTTTATTTTCTATCGAACTCTGCCTAGCATGCAAAATTAGTTGGGTTTCATGGTTAGCAGGAACTGATAGATACGGCCTGTTACATGCAGAGAGGAGTTGATTTGAACTAAACTTTCTAGTGAACTCTGATTGGTAGTTCAGGTTTGAGAATATAGGAAAGGCATGTATTTTGTTAGTTCGGATGTGGATTAAAGATTGATTTTTTTTTTTTTTTTCAAAGAGAAAAGGTCACATGTTCAAGAGTGACCCTCTCCCAATTTTATTAAATAACCCTCACTTATAGCGGAGGAATACCATAAAAACATCTAACACTTGGAAAGAATAAATAAACAAAAGCCCGTCCCACATCTAAACATCATTTTACAGATGAGATGAGATTAGATTAAAGTTAAAATAACCCTCACTTATGGCGGAGGAATATCATGAAAACATCTAACAATTGGAAAGAATAAATAAACAAAAGCCCGTCCCACATCTAAACATCATTTCACAGATGAGATGAGATGAGATTAAAGTTAAAATAACCCTCACTTATGGCGGAGGAATACCATGAAAACATCTAACACTTAGAAAGAATAAATAAACAAAAGCCCGTTCCGCATCTAAACATCATTTCACAAATGAGATGAGATAAGATGAGATTAAAGTTAAAAATTAAATAAAATATTATTAAAATATATTTTTTAATATTATTTTTGTTTTGAGATTTGAAAAAGTTGAATTATTTATTTTATTTTGTGTAAAAATTTGAGAAAATTGTAATAATTAGACGAAATGAAATAAGATGAGTTTAGAAAAGTTGTAAAAACAGACGAGAATCCAGTCTCTAGCAAAACCACATCTACTTGGTAGACCTGTACATGTAGTGTGGGAATCGAAAGAGTTAAGTTGATTTGGCTGTTATCTCACGCTATAGAGTGATTTTTGCTTTTGCTCCTCGGTTATATCATCTTATCACCTGCCTAATTCGTTCCCCAGCCTTATTTGCTACGGCCTTAAATTTCCGGCTTTGCTGGTGGAAGCTGCTATTTTTGCCTCCAATTAAAATAAATGAATACAAGTTATGGAAGTCCGCAGGAAAATGCAATTACAAAATCTTCCTTGCTACCGGAAAATGGATAAGGTGAAGAGGTAAGTTCTTTTAATTCATGGATAAGGTATGGTTCCTCATGTGTTGAGCGGGGGGTGAGCCGGGAGCTGTCTCGAACCTCAAAACCCCAAAATTAAAGCTTTATTGATTGCAATGAGAGGCTGTGTAGTAAGAAGAGGTGGATTTTTATCCAACTCGTATCCCATTCCACATACACCCATGTTGTATTTTTTAAACAAATTTTCTATTTTTTTAAGGCGCGCGATGATAGAAAATTACGGTGGTTGGTTATCCAACGGGTTGAGCGGATTTGACAAGTGGGTCAAGTTGTGGGCCTGCGTTGCCCAGCCCATTGTTAGAGAAATTCATGCACAAGAAGAGAAGAAAGCAACACACAAGAACACACCAAAATTTACGTGGAAAACCCTCCAGTGTAGAGGGAAAAACCACGGGGCAAATTCCGATCCGAGCAAATCCATTATGATAAAAATACGTTACATTGACTCAAGTCTTTGCCCAAAACTTGAGTACTCATATACAAATTGGGATATAAATAATAACATTAATAATAATCCACTCTGAAGAGCCCCGCCGGTCGCTGTCATCTTCACCTAAATCACCATGACATGCGTATCCCAATTTGTTTTTGCCGTCGGATCGGCTGCATGCAGTCTAGCTAGTATTCTTTCCTCTGTAGCCTTGTTCTGACAGATTCAAAAAATCAATTAATAGAAGTTTATCTCGAAAGACTTATGGTAGCACTGCTGATCATCAAATTGTTAACTTCAAGTGATATTCAAGCAGCTTAAATATACCTTTCTGCATGCCCCGTGATGCTCCACATGAACGTGGTTTCTTGGCCGGTCTTCTAGAAGACAATTCACTCCGATTAGGTTTCTCTCGACAGTACTGATCCTCTGGCTTTGGTGCAGTTTGGAAGTCAATCACCTGAATTTTCCTTTTCTTATTTGCAATGTCTTTGTAGGATTGACGGATCTTAGTTATCGTTGAGTCAAGCTTGATCAACTCCATATCCACTTCATCCAACGTGCTCTTTGACTTATCGGAGGACTTGGGTACTACTTCTGAAATAATATCCTTCAAAGCTACTTCTTTGAGCAGCCGAGGTTTCTGATTATCTGGACACTTCTCATGCTTAGGTACTGCAGTTTGGAAGCTGTCGGTGCGCTGAATGGCCTTCTCTTTCTTCGCATTTTCAATGTTTTCACGATCATAGGCTTGATGAAGCACTCCTTTTGACGACTCCCGTTTTGACTCTTGATTATTCGAATTAGTACTGGAAGTGTTCTTTGACTTGTCGTTGACTTTAGCACTGAAAAAATCTTCTTTGAGCTGCTTTTGCATGTCGTTCCCGTGACGCTCGGGTTTGTCCTTCTCTAGAAGTAGACCAGAAGGATGTCTTGGAAGTGCGAATAACTCCCAGTTGGGCTTCAAAACTTCTATGACCGTCAGCATTTGCTTGCCGGTCCTACGTGGCTTGGGTTTGTCCATAATTATATTTCCATCATCATCAATATCGTCAAAAAACTTGAAGATATCGAATATTCCGGTCGGGGCGAAGAGAGCCTCTTCATCGAGTGGTGGACACGGAAGTGCACAGTTCATATCCATGCTGTAAAAAACATATAGATATAGCAATTTAACGATATTGATCGAACACATCAACAATCCACTGGGAGAAGTCCAAGTCAAATATAACTCTCTTCTAAGATTATTCAAAACTCAAAATCCAAACATATCAAGGATTTTGATAAACTAATAACTCTTCATACTGATGAACGGCGCGCAAAGCTAGCTCGAGCACCAGCAAAGATATATATATATATAAATATATATATATATTCAAGAAGCCATAGCCAAGGTCAAATGACATTTATCAAATTTACATGGAGAAAATCTCTGTGATCATATTGATCATTAATATGTTGAATTCTCAGTTTCAAATGCATGTTCACTGATTCTCTTGAGCAAACCCTTTGATCATGCAGTATAACTACGATGATGATATTCGTAATCAGAACAAGGACTATAGATCAAACCCAAGAATGATTATATATATTCTTGAAAACATAAAGAAACAAAGATTTTATTATATAAAGTGATCTAAATAAATCCAAGAATCTTGATCTTTAATTCTCAGTTTCAAAAACTTCGTGATTCTTGAGCAAACCCTAGATCATGCAGCATAACAACGATCTTGATGTTCAATCTTAAGAACAAGGACTAAAGAAATCCAAGAATCTTGATATTATATATTCTTTAAAACATATATAAAGAGAAAAAAAGAAATCTACAACGTAAAGTCCAAAGGAATCCAAAAATCTTGATCATGAATTCACATTTCCAAAAAGTTGACTGATTCTTGAGCAAACAGGCCTAGATCATGCAGCAAAGCATGAACGATCTTGATATTCTTAAGAACAAGGACTAAAGAAATCCAAGAACCTCGATATATATTCTATGAATGGCGACGAGCATTTCTTGAAGAGCAAAAACGCTAACAATGATCAAAACCATAGATAATATAAAAGGAGAAAGCAAACATATATGCATGCATGAGAGAGACTGAGACATTAACCTTGAAAATGGCGATCGATTAGCGATAGTCGACACGAACGATCGAAGAGCTTAATCTGGAGGTTTGGGTTCTTGGTTGGGTGGTGTTCAAGGATCGAGCTCTGGAGGTTTGGATTTTTGCGAGACGAAAGTAATTGGTTTGCATGTGAGACTGAGGAATAATGATGCTATATATATAATATGAGGTTTCTCATGTGGCCATACACGGTACGTATCTATAATGTATAACGACCTCGATCGTTGGTGGTTGCGGCTTCAATGCCACATGACACGTGTACCATGCTTGACATGTGGCATACAATTCCACGTTGCAAATTAAACTGTATGAATTAAATAATTAATTAATATTTAAGAAATATAATTACTGCAAATCCAATAATTATATCATTTTCATCCTTTATATTAATTCATGCATATAATAATTTCTGATTTCTAGATGATATGTACGTACTATCTCAAAGTTCCAATTAACATATTCCTTATAAGAATGAGTACTTTCCTGTCAGGCTTCATTCCCTAGCCCTTCAATAATAGGATTAAGTAAAAAGTTAGTATTCGTGTTTTAATTTAAATTTTTTAAAAACCGGTGTCGCAATTTTTAATTATTTTAATTGAATTGCTTACATGGCATACAAAGGCCACGCATCAGCCAATAACTCATAAATTAAATTATTACGTGACATACTAATGCCACGTACAATCTTCTCGTTGATTTTTTAATAGAAAGACTGAATAAATTATCTAATTGCGAGTTTTTATTCTTGTTTTTTTTAGATATTAATGTTGTAAAAATTAAAAGGAAATACAGTCTTAATTTATTTGTTTGCATTTAATCCAAACAAATACGCAGTAAATGTTTGGCGATGTCAACAATGTCGGTCCAAAACACTTTCTGGGATGGCAAATAGTTTAAAAAACTCCAAAGCTTTTATGACACCTAGGAATTACACCCACAAGGTTGGGTCTCAAAAGAATAGCATCTTAGGTTGTAGAGAAGACGAGGACCAAACTTGATAGACCCAAAACAAGCAGAAATTTTGTTTGATAAGCACGGAGAGAAGCCCGGCCCATGACTATGTGGATGGATGGCTGAGAGTTTGGTTTTTATTTTTATTGACCTTTTTTCTTTTTCAAGATTAGTTGTATTATTTTTATTTTAAGCTTAATCTTGCGGCTCACAACTTTTTTAAATTAAAAAAAAAAAAACTCATAAAATTTAATCTCGAACTTTTTTAAAAAACAATAACAATAAGTGGAGATGGGTGCAATCCATAATACTACACCTCTTACAAGAAAGAAGAAGGGAGAACAAGACGTTAATCAAATGCACTCAACTGCCAAATTGTTCCACCATAACATTTATCCTGAGAAAGTTCTTTGAATAGAAATCTGACAAAAAAAAAACATTGCAAACTGAAAGTTCCTCGTCCAAGAACACATCCATGGGAGCATCCAAAACTTTTCCAACCAAATTTGTCCTAAGCCACAAGAGTGCTGGCTGTGGTAGATTCACTGCCAAAAGAACCAATGAATAAGTACTGTTGCAAAGCGAAGCACAAAACAGAAACACAACATCCATTTGGAAAACATATACATTTTGACTAGGATCATTCCAAGAGAATTGAAAGACCATGTAATCTTTAACATGTACACAAATTCATTCTTGACACCATTAATTCAGCAACTTCCACATGCAGTAATTGAACGCTTAAAATACATTCCAAAAAGCGATCTGTGAATGCAGAAGCATTAATGCACAAATAAGCAATTACACGTCTATAACCAGTAGCCCTTGAGCCAAATGGCATGCGTGAATTGCTTACCAATCAAAAATATAAGTTTTTCTTGGTAATAGGACAAGTACAACAGTACACAAAACCAAGAAAACATATTGCTGGCCATAATGCCATTAATAAGTCCACATGATCAATCCTGGTTAAG
>QEOT01005143.1:0-15842 GCA_003123785.1 Pterocarya stenoptera | reverse complement strand
TTCAAGTAATAAATAAATGACTTATCAGAACAAAAGTATATTGAGAAGAAGAAAAAAAAACATCTCAGTTATGCGTATTAAGAAGATTGAGAATGCCGTATTAATAAATCTGAAAAACAGCCAAATTTAGAACGAATAAACATACCAAGAAAAGAAGGAAATACTTGTAATTTAATGCCCCAACACAATTAACAACCCACACACAGTGATGGTCCATCTTCAACACACATCGCCCACCTGAAACGTACAAAACAATGCAACTTACCATCTCTGAAAACAGTTAAAATATGTGCATATATGGATAAATTTGAAGAATGGGCATTGGGGACTCACAAACAGAGCAATGATGGCATCGAGATGGTTTCAACTGGTTGCACTTCCGACAGAATCGGATTCTTTGATTCACGGGGTCTGCAGGTAAGTTACTCAATTCTGATCCATTCAGCGGGTCGGCTTCCCCTCTCTCCTCATCGATAACAGGTTTCCAATTTGGAGGTATACTTCCCGGGTCGGTCAAAACAACGGAAAAGTAACTCCACAGTAGCATCACCAACTGAATAATCATTACAAAGTTCCCATTTTATAGCATCAGTTTCTTCCATGCACCGAGTCTGATGCCATTTTTTTACAATATTCTGAACTATAACCATACATTCATGAAATCTAGAGNATTACAAAGTTCCCATTTTATAGCATCAGTTTCTTCCATGCACCGAGTCTGATGCCATTTTTTTACAATATTCTGAACTATAACCATACATTCATGAAATCTAGAGAAAAAAGTCAAAGGGCACAAACAAATGAAGGGAAAAAACAAAATCCATAAGAATGATAAATGTGCAAGAAGCTGAATTGGTCAACGTCATTCCTAAATTTTCCAAATCCAAAATGCATTTGTTTTCTAAAAACACAGAAACTCAAACCCCCGCTTTTCAAACCCACAGCATTAAAAAAAATGAATTTGAAGCTTACCAAGCAGTGGAACAAGATCAAAATGGCAAGAGCAATGAGAGTGTCGAGGCCACCATCGTACAAAGCCGGGCCATAATTAGTCAAAACGACAACGTAGTAGGTCACGCCCACGACCCCAAGAACCAAAAAGATCATGATCGAGCCCAGGCCTCGCAGTGCCGTACAGAACTGGAACACGTTCCATGCCATTGCAGCTCCAGATCTATGCATACTCGAAAAAACAACTCAAATAACCCAAGTGCTTCCCGCTTTCCGTGTCTTTACTTTCTGTGATTTGTCGAAGCAAGACCACAGCTTTATGCTTCAAGAACGAGCTGGGAATCTGGGATGTGCATGATCAACAAACAAGAAAAAGAAAGAAAAAAAGGCCCGTAATTCTGTGAAATTTTTTGTTTTTTTTTTCAGTGATGTGTGCTTTTTCTTTCTCTTTAAGGTGATTTGGGAGATGGTTTAGGTGGATCCGAGGGTTAGTTAGGGCGAAGGAATCTGAAACTTCAGGTGGGGAGGGCCAAAGAAAGACTGTTAACATGGAGTAATTCGAAAGCGTTTCAATCTGTGATATGGTCAGTTTAAATACTGGTGTATTTATCAATCTGGAAGACGCTCGCGGCTCGTCGCCATCTAGAGTCGAGACCTTGTGGCCTGGGGTAGGGGTACATTACTACAATAAAATATCGAAAATGATTCGGATATTTTAATTTTGTATTTTTTTAATAATTAAAGAAGTCACAATTAATAGAGTTGCATGAAAGATTATGCTCATTTTCTTCGCATTATATATAATTTTTTTATTTTTTGTGTTACTAAATATATGGTATATGGATAATAAATAAATTAAATTAATTAAATTAAAAAGAATAAGAATAAAAAAATAAAAATAAATATAGTGTATAGTGTGAAGAGATAATAAAAAATAAATATAATATATAATGTGAAGAGATAATGAATAACAGAAGTTAATTTGTTTATACTTTCTTAATGGTTAAAAGTGTTAAAAAATATTTAAAATAAACTCAAATGAAATAAGAACACGTCAAACGATATAGCGCCTAGCATTATCCATAAAATATTTTCTAAAATTTTTATACAAAGTTTATTACGAGTAGAAATAAATATAAATGGCTTTATAATATCTTATTTTTAAAAAATTTATTGGAACAATAATAGTTTTAAATATATTACAAGATTTTTTTATCTAATATATTTATCTTTTTCATTTTATTATTAAAAATTTTAAACAACAAATGGATGTTTAGAAACAATTTTTATCTCATTCTCAACCATCATTCAAATACAAACACTTTCAAACTAAGTATAAGGGAATTTTTCCTCTATCAACCCTTAAAACAAGCCCGTGAGGGACTACCGAATACTGAAGAAGTAAGTCAAAGAGCCCGTCTGAGCACAGTCAGGCCTAACGGCCCTCCTCTAAAAGGAGCTAGTGGGCCTTTGCAAGGTACTCGGCCCACGAGCAAATCCCACCCACGAAACAACTTACATTTAGGGAAAGTGGACAATAAGGATAGATGAGAGTCGCCGCCCTGACACCACCTTGATGAAAGATTATGCTCATTTTCTTCGCATTATATATAATTTTTTTATTTTTTGTGTTACTAAATATATGGTATATGGATAATAAATAAATTAAATTAATTAAATTAAAAAGAATAAGAATAAAAAAATAAAAATAAATATAGTGTATAGTGTGAAGAGATAATAAAAAATAAATATAATATATAATGTGAAGAGATAATGAATAACAGAAGTTAATTTGTTTATACTTTCTTAATGGTTAAAAGTGTTAAAAAATATTTAAAATAAACTCAAATGAAATAAGAACACGTCAAACGATATAGCGCCTAGCATTATCCATAAAATATTTTCTAAAATTTTTATACAAAGTTTATTACGAGTAGAAATAAATATAAATGGCTTTATAATATCTTATTTTTAAAAAATTTATTGGAACAATAATAGTTTTAAATATATTACAAGATTTTTTTATCTAATATATTTATCTTTTTCATTTTATTATTAAAAATTTTAAACAACAAATGGATGTTTAGAAACAATTTTTATCTCATTCTCAACCATCATTCAAATACAAACACTTTCAAACTAAGTATAAGGGAATTTTTCCTCTATCAACCCTTAAAACAAGCCCGTGAGGGACTACCGAATACTGAAGAAGTAAGTCAAAGAGCCCGTCTGAGCACAGTCAGGCCTAACGGCCCTCCTCTAAAAGGAGCTAGTGGGCCTTTGCAAGGTACTTGGCCAACGAGCAAATCCCACCCACGAAACAACTTACATTTAGGGAAAGTGGACAATAAGGATAGATGAGAGTCGCCGCCCTGACACCACCTTGATGACAAACTACTATTGGGAACCTACACAGACAGATGACGAGAAATATGGAGAATCTGTGATCTCCTGACGGCGGGCATGAAGAAGGTTAATAGGGAACATTTCTGAATAAAGTAAGTCAAGGAGCCACGCCGCATTAATGGCGCTACTCCTCGAACTACATGCCATATTAATGACGCTGTCCTAAAAGTCACACCGCATTAAATGATTCTAACTAAATAGACAGTGAAAAGGACATGAGTCCCTCAAAGTCAGGAATGAGCAGTCCCCACCAAAAATCTAGTATAAAAGTCAATCTCCAGATATGAAAAATTATCTCTGATCTCTTTAAACTGCACAAACTACTAAAGAAATATATTAACTTTGGCATCGGAAACTCTCCTACTACCACCAAGGCTCCCTATTCTTCGTGTTTGCTTGAGTGTGCAGGTGAAAGCCCAAAGACCTGAGTTGCTGAAACCCGGACTAAAGGCATGCAAAACATGATGTTAATACTAATTATTATAATTTTTTCAAATTTTTAAATAAAAAATAAAAAAATAATTCAATTTTTTCAAATTATAAAATAAAAATAATATTTTAACTTTATAATATTTTATATTCAACGTTTTCTTTCTCTTTTTTTAAAATTTAATAAATATTTAACTCAAATTATTTCACTACTATTTATAAACTCTCTTATTATTATTTATAAAATTGTCATTCCATCAAATTCTCCGTGCATCACCTAGTTAATCCAATCATATCTGTATTTTTTTTAAAGAAATGCTTATTGAATCGACAATATACCGACGGTTTGATTGATGATTTTTTTTTTAATTTTTAATTTTTTACTTAGTAATTAAGAAAGTAAATATTATTTAATTTATATATTCTTTTGATAAAAAAAATGTATTTAAAAATGTAAAAAAAACACTTAAAAGAAATGAAAGAAAACAAATTCTGAAAATAGACTGTCGGTTCACCGTCGGTTGGGACCATCGGTTCCTGTATCACTATCTTTTCTTTTTTTTCTTCCTATGAGGTGTCAAATCTCACCAAATCCATGACGAATGACGTTCACACCAGGATGATTACAAGCAAAGGGAGAAGGAAAATTTGGATCATTACTAGAACTATAAACAATTTGTGCGCTCATATATTTCATAAACGCAGAGATCAGCCAGAGACAGTGAGAGAGATGGAAGGAGAGAAAGGAAGAGTATGCGTGACAGGAGGTACAGGATACATAGGATCATGGCTGATCATGAGGCTTCTTGAGCGTGGCTACAGTGTCCGAACTACTATGAGATCCGACCCAGGTAAATCCACTTCTTCCCAGATAAAACAGGCATGTTTCACGAGATCAAGACCGGTTTCTTTGGATAATTAAATGTGAATGATGTTCGGCTCCACGGGTTTAATTATTTTTCAGACTTAAGGCCTGTTTTGGGCTGTGTTAAGAGTTTTAATAGGGGATTAAATAATCTTAAAAACTCTTTAATAGAAAAATTAAGTTATTTAGGTGTTACATATTAAAGTATTTTTTAATCTCAAATAAATTAAAAAATATGTTTGAGGAAAAATATCAAACTTATTTTTTCAGATAATCCATAATGTAGTTTAGATTTAAAAAAAACTCTCAATGGTATATAGTTTTATAATTTATAGTTTATAACTTAAGTAATAAGTTCTATTACTAAAACGTTATTTATTGTTTAGTAACAATATGTTTAGAGTACTTTCAAACATTTTACATTTATTTTGAAATAAATTAAAAAAATATTTTCCGAGATAGAAATGATCATTATTTGATTTTTAAAAAATTATAATCATCTTCTTACAAATTTCAAAGTTGTAATTTACTCAAATTTGTATGGGTATTTTTATCTACTAACAACATTTTTAAAATTCGAATTATATTCTGTATTATCCGAAAAAGAACGTATGAGGAAAAATAATATGATGTTTTCGTACTTTTTAACTTATTTGAGAATAGAAATTATTTTAATATGTAACATTCAAATAACTTAATTTTTTTTTATTAAAAACTTTTTAAGACTATTTTAACACTTTAAAAAAAATTAAAAACTATTAGCTAAATCCAAGCATGCCCTTGGCCCCTTAGTTTATCACTAACGAATTTGATATTATAATTTCATCGCTTGAATACGTGGACCAGGGCACACGAAAGACATTGACTTCCTCACTAGTCTACCAGGAGCATCGGAAAAGCTCCAGATCTTCAATGCAGATCTCAACATTCCAGAGAGTTTCAGTGCAGCCATTGAAGGATGCATCGGCGTCTTCCACGTTGCTACTCCGGTCGATTTCGAAGACAAAGAGCCTGAAGAGATTGTGACCAAAAGATCGATCGATGGAGCATTAGGCATCTTAAATGCATGCCTGAATTCTGAGACTGTGAAACGAGTCGTATATACTTCAAGTGCAGCAGCTGTTTTTTACAATGGCGAGGTCGACGTTGATGATGAAGCAGATGAGAGCGTTTGGAGTGACGTAGATTTCATCAAAGCACTAAAGCGATACGGAGCTTCGTATGCGGTTTCCAAGACATTAACTGAAAAGACAGTTCTTGAATTTGGAGAAAAACATGAGTTGGAGTTGGATGTCGTAACAATAATCCCTTCCCTTGTCAATGGACCCTTCATTTGCCCCAAGTTGCCCAGCTCCGTTAGTATAGCATTGGCTATGATCCTTGGTATGTATTTTTTATTTCGCTGCAAAACACCATGCAATACATGATTTAAGATAAAAAAATTATCATTATTCTTTACCACATGATCAAATTTTGCGAGTTTACTTTTTTTCTTTTCTTTTGTGATGTCTCTGTGGCTAAAATGCTTCTCTAAAATTTATAATACCACATCACTACAATGAAAAGGGATTTGGGGGTAATTTAAAGGCTTACATACACTCAAATCCTTGTATTTGTACAGAATTGTTGTTCTCCAATTCCACCAAAACGAACTAATTTCAATTTCACATCTCTGCAGGTAACGAGGATGCATATAGTTTTCTTGCCAGTATTGCATCTTCAATGGTGCATGTAGATGACTTGGCCAGAGCACATATTTTTCTCCTTGAATATCCTAAAGCAAAAGGAAGGTACATTTGTTCGTCAGATGGCATGACAATTCAACAGATGCGTGAATTTCTTGCTGCCAGTTACCCAGAATTTCAAATGCCAACACCAGAGTGAGTGTCATTATCTTTCTCCGTATCGTTTAGAAACTGATCAAATGCTTCTTTCCATCGACCTCAAAGTTATCTGTTTTTTTTTTTTTTTTTTGCTCTTTTTCTGTTGTGCAGTTCATTGAAGGAATTTGGAGGTTTTAAAACACCAGGGCTTTCATCAAAGAAGCTTTTAGATTCTGGATTCAGATATAAATACGGTGTCAAGGAAATGTTTGACGGAGCAATTCAATGCTGTCGAGAAAAAGGTTATCTTCAGTTCAATGGTTAATGAGTTAGTAGTTTGTCAAATAAATGTAAGTAGGGAGCACGGTATCCTGGCCGGACGTGATATGCCCCTTAACCCCCCTCTAGATTTGTGTCTTTGCATTTGAATGTTGGCTATTGAGTTGGTCTATTGAGTTGGTCAATCAATCATGAGTCATGAGTACTCAAGAGTGAACATCAATTTATTTTGCACGTATGCTTGATTTATAAATTAATATAAGTTGATATATTTTGTAGTCATTTCCAAAAGGAAGATTACGTGGTTTGCTAACTTATCTAAACCGTAGTCGTTTATAATATATACTCATGTAAATGTAAATGGCAGTCGCTCATCTAAAAAACTGCAGGCTGTAATGGCTGCCGACCAATACTTCCCTCCTTGGCCTAATTAATACCAGTCGCCTCTTTTCATTTTGTCATATATCATCGAAAACCATAGTCCTGTGAATATTTTTCTCGCCCCCACTCTCCTTTTCGCTAATGATGATATGCCCATTGCTGGTAATTTTTAATCAATAATATTTATTAATAACGTTTCTTTTAAGGGATGATAATTACCAACGTTTTTTTTTTTTGAAGAGGTCATTACCGTTCGTTTCCTTCAGTTTTTCTTTTTCTGTTTTTAAATTTTGAGGAAAACTTGCGACTTCATTTACTTTGGAAAAACACTATGAAAAATTCAAACACTATATGCAACCGGGAGGGGAAAATGAAACGGGCCGTTTTGGCCCCGTTTTTTCTTCCCTCCGTTTTTTGTCTCCCTCCGTTCATCTTCGACAAGCTTCATTTTCACTCCGGCCTCCATTCCTCTCCAATATCATCCTAGACTTGAACTTCAGCAAAAAAAAAATAATAAAATAAAATAACACAACCAGACGGAGAAGAAAAACAAGAAGACGAAGGAAAGAAATGGTGAAAAAAGAGTTTGAGAGAACCGAATCTGCACCGGTGGTCGTTGTCGTGGGTAGCCGAATATGCGTTTGTTGTCGTGGTGGTGGGTAGGACCAACGAGCCTTTGGACATATTCAATGACCCCCTTCCTCTTGTGGTTGGCGGTCAAAGTGGGGTGAATACTAACACTATCTTGCGACCGACTCGCTTCGAAGCGTCCAAAGACTCCGCAGCAATGGATCTCGTATCATGGTTCGACTCCGGCAACGGCGGTGAAGCGGCAGAAAGGCGATCTTCCACCAAGACTTGAACTTCACCCATGAAGAAAAAGTTGTACGCTGCTATTACAAAGTACAATGCAACCCCGTCAATCAAGAATTCAAAGAAACCCAAAAAGAAACAAACAAGGAGAGAGAGAGAGAGATTTATTTCACGCTGTTAGCACATGGGGCTGGTTAAAAAGGAAAAAGTGTAGTTTGGGATCATTGTGAATCAAATCTCTCCCAACCCATGAAGAAAACCTTCAACGAAATTTCTTATGTTTCAGGACAAGAGAAATGATAAATACAGTCGTGAGTGTGCAAGCGGCGTGCAGTCACTTTGATAAAAAGTAAATAAAGATGGGACCCACTTGAAAAAAAGTTAAGTTTTTAATAGCGGACCTTACTCCTTTTCAAAGTGACTATATGTCATTTGCGCATTCCACGACTGTATGTAGAATTACTCTTTAGTACAATTTTTTTTTAATATATCTCGTCAACCGATTCCCCGGGGTTCCCCAATCCCGATTCTGTAGCAAAACTGTTTACTTTAATATTGTAATCGAAAAGAGTAAGAGTAATGCTATGGCATCGTTATTAGATACTGTTTTTAAGTCCCGCTCGACGTGTACAGTCTCCTATAGCATTTTTTTTAATTCATTCGCTTCCTGCAGCATGATATTTTTAATATTTTATTCCCATTTTTAATATTTTATTACGCTATATTTCTCATTTCTAATATTTTATTCCCTCTACATATTTGGTCTTTATCTTTTTTTTAACGATCATCTCTTCTTTCTCGAGGAATAACAAATGTGAAGGAATCGAAACCTCTTTAAAGTTTTTGAGAACCTGAGTCGGGAAGTGGTGGGTGACGCCACATTGGTCAACCTCACCATCCTCAACAAGGAACAACGACGAGGAAGATGATGACCCAAAAGAAGACGGTCTCTTGGGATCGCCCAGGAATTGGTTCAAGAACTAGAAGGGTTTGATGATGGTGCCAAAGAAAACAAAATGGAAAAGATTGGAGAAGGGGTTGCGGGATTTGTCGGAGGAGGAAGGAGAGGGAGTAGAACCGATGGGAGACAACCCAGCAGCGACCAAGAGCCTTGACATCGCCGATCTTGTTGAAGACAAGGAGGAGGAGGGAGTTGGGTAATCGGTCGAAATGGGTTTGATTTTGAGATTGAGATGGAGAAAGTGGGTTAGGCATAGATCTGGGAGACAATAAGGCATGAGTTTGATTTAGAGAGCAAGATGGAGATTTGGGAGAGAGAGAAAATAGATGAGAAACCAACCCAAAATATATTAAAAAAAAAAAGTAATTGTTTGGTTTTACTAAAGATAGAATTGTAGACATTGTGGAAGAGACAACTCGGAAAAGAAGAGAAGATCATTAAAAGAAGACAAACGAAATGTGAGGAAATAAAATATTAAAAATGGGAAATAGAAGGCAATAAAATATTAAAAATAAAAATAAAATATTAGAAATGTCAACTGCAAGAAGCGAATGAATAAAAAGAAAAAAAAAATGCTATAGTGGACTGTACATGTCAAGCGGGACTTAAAATCGGTCTCTAATAACGGTGGCTGTAGCATTTTCCAACCGAAAAAACATCCACTAATACTATTCATTATATTATCTTTTCATTTAATTGCCCAAGCCGAACCTTTTGAAATTCGGTTTACTTTTTAAATTGTATTATTATTAATAAAAGGTTGGCGCTCGTATAGGGTCTCTTGGTGTTGTTTTCTTTCATGTGGAGAAAAGTCGACAAAAAGAAAAAGCAAGACAAAAAAGAGGTGAATCTTTAGTGAAGCTTAATACTCAACTTCTTGTATAGAGTACGTTTAAGTTATATGACGATAGGTTGAATTCTTGTATTCTAAATGAAACAAATCAAGAAGAGATTTACTGCATTGGGTCATTTGAAACTTTATACATTGTAAAGAGTTTGAATTTTTTTTTAAATCAACTCAAACTAGTTTTATTTGAATGTTAATTTAATTGTAATTTTTATTATATTATTATATATTTCACTAGAATAAATATAGATAGAAGTCACTGTTTGGAGAAGCCATTTTACACACATGATGTGGCATCATTTAGACCACACACAAAGAACATAGAAAAAAAAAAAAAAAGATCTAACGGTAGCCACGCAGTAAGTGCAACAAGTGTACCGCTACAGTGACTTCTATGTAGAATTACTCATTTCACTAACACCCATCACAGCAATACGTTCCAAAAGGTGAAAGAGTTCTGAGAAAGTAACCCCCAACACCGTTTGAGCAAGTTCTGTGCCATTATTGTTGTATTTCCTTGTGTTTTCCCGTTGTTTTTAATTCTAATTTCTTAGATCTCAGCATATTGTGTTACATTTAAACTAAGATTTAATTAATGATTTTTATATTATGAGAACCACATGATTGTAGAGAGATTATAATTTGAATAACTACAACATTATTTTCTAATAATTAAAATCTTTTTTAGCAGAGGACTGGATTTTGCCAATGGCCGTAGCCTCTTTGGTTAGATATTTATTACATGCTAATGCTGTATACAATTTTAGAGCGTATAAGTTTTACGCTAAACTTTTGAAAAAAAAAAAATCTATTATTAAAAATAAATTATATGAATCTTAAATTTATCTATTATTTTTAAAACAATATACAAAATTTATACATTCTAAAAATACAAATATCATTTGTCATTACTCCCATCCAAGCATGTCTGTATTCTTTCGAAGGAGTCAAATGTCACCACCCAGATTTTTCGCTGCAAAGGACGTGTGAAGAAATTTTAAGACCATGACACAAAGCTAGCTCACCTAACGCACGACTTTTACAGCCGAAGAATTTTCGTTTAGAGTTGTTACAGCCACGAGAAGAAGATAGGCAGCGTTGGAAAAGTCTGAAACCGTAAGGATGGGGTTATAGCAAAGAAACAAGGAGAATTTGGAGCATTAGTAGGACTATAAACTATTTGTGTGCTTATATTCAATATTTCATAAACGATTTCAAGTTATTATATATATATATATATTTATATATAACTCGACTCCCGTCCTACTTTCTGGCCTATAGCGGATTAATTATCAAGTTACACCCTTTTTTTTTTTTTTATGGATATCAAGTTACACCCTTAAACTATAGTTGATTATGATCAAATTAATACGTTATGTTAATATGCGAAGATCAAGATTGTATTTTAACATCTAGTCTTTTTTTTTAAGGATAATTAAATGGGAATAATGGTTCGGTTTAATTATTTTTGTATGCTTTGTGCATTGTGTTAGAAAAGAAAGCGTTTTCATAATAACGTTTTTAATTATAAGAATAATATTAGATACAGTCATAGGGTGTCCAAGTCGCGTGTATTCTTTTTGAAAAGTAATAGAATTCATTATTAAAAAAATAATTTTTTCATATAGATTCTAGATTTACCAATTTTAAATGCATGCCTGAATTCTCAGTCTGTAAAACGAGTCGTATAGACTTCAAGTGCAGCAGCTGTTTTGTTCAATGGCGAGGACGTTGATGATGAAATAGATGAGAGATTTTGGAGTTACGCAAATATCTTCAAGTCTCTAATGATAATACCAGCAGCTTCGTATGCGGTTTCCAAGACATTAACTAAAAGGGCAGTTCTTGAATTTGGAGAAAAACATGGATTGGAGTTGGATGTCGTAACAATAATCCCTACCCTTGTTACTGGACCCTTCATTTGCCCCAAGTTGCCCAAGTCCATTCGCCTTGCATTGGCTATGGTCCTCGTTATGTATTTTTTCTGTCGCTGCAGAACACCAATTGAAAATAATAAAATTCAAGACCAAGAACATCATTATTCTTTATTATTTAGTAATACAGAGTCGAATGAATACTTTGGAGGTGAGTTCCATGTATATGGGCATAAGACAAGAAAAAAAAAATTAAGGACGATAAAATTTAGAATAATGTTAGGTATAAGTTTAAAATAGACAAATTTTATACAAGTCCTCTGTAAAAAAAGTAGGTTTCACTAATAAATAATAATATTTTTTACACTTTTTTGTAGGTGAGATTCACTTTTTTTACAAGGGCTTGCTTTTCTATTTGAAACTTGTAGAAATCATTTATATAAAATTTATAATACAACGAACGTCCCTATGTGTTTCATTGTCTCATCTATTATATATTTCAAATATTTAGTTGTTTAGATCTTGGAGACACATTCTGATACTGCAACAAAAAGGGATTGGGGGTAATTTAAAGGCTTACATACACTCAAATCCTTATATTTGTACAAAATTGTTATTCTCAACTTCCACCAAAATGAACTAATTTCAATTTCATATATCTGTAGGTAATGAGGGTGCATATTGTTTTCTTGCCAATACTGCATCTTCAGCAATGGTGAACCTAGATGACTTGGCCAGAGCACATATTTTTCTCCTTGAAAATCCTAATGCGAAAGGAAGGTACATTTGTTCGTCAGATGGCATGACAATTCAACAGATGTCTGAATTTCTTGCTGCTAGTTATCCAGAATTTCAAATACCAACACCAGAGTGAGTGCCATTATCTTCTCTGTATCATTTAGAAACTGATCAAATTCTACTATCCATCGACCTCAAAGTTATCTACTTGTTTTTTTTGTTCTTTTTCTTTTGTGCAGTTCATTGAAGAAATATGGAGGTTGTAAAACACTAGGGTTTTCATCAAAGAAGCTTTTAGATTCTGGGTTCATATATAAATATGGTGTCAAGGAAATGTTCGACGGAGCAATTCAATACTGTCGTGAAAAGGGTTATCTTCAGTTCAATGGTTAATGAGTTATAGATTCTACCAATGTTGGCTTTATCGTCTATTGAGTTGGTCAATCAATCATAAGCAGTGAGTACTCAAGAGTGAACAGTAATTTATTTATTTTTCCTGTCAGATATATGTTATCAGAAACCATAGTCCTAGGAATTTTTTCCTCACCCCAACTCTCCTTTTCACTAATGATGATATGCCCATCCTAGCAATGCGTTCCAAAAAGTGTGAGAGTTCTGGAGAAGTAACCCCCAACACCGTTTCAGCAAGTTTTGTGCCATTGTCGTTGTATGTCCTTGTGTTTTAACTTTTTCCATTGTTTTAAATATAATTTCTTAGATCTCAGCATAATGTATTACATTTAAATCAAAGTTTAAGTAATGATTTTATAGTTGGTGTTGTGAAAAACGATGATAGATAAACAAACGCAAATACAAGCAAGTCAATCACACGATACAAAATTAACATGGTTCGACAACATGCCTACGTCTACAGAGCTACAGAGGATTTTATTGTACTAAGGGCTCGCAAAATACACTTTATGAAAAAATTTCACGTTTAGAACACTCAGAACGCACTAAACCGTTCATTAATTACATATTTATAATGTTAAAAGGCAAAAACCATAATGTTCACTTTTCTGCATTATTTGCTCTAATAGAGTGTTGAGCGCGCCTCGAGCGAGATCTCTGTTTGATGTTTGCTTAAGCGAACTTTCTACCTGAGTTTCGCTCAAGCTACCTATCGCGCAAACGTCAAGCGAATTTTCTGTTTTGCACTTTTTATAATTTGCAAAGAGTGCCAACAATTTTTCATAGGGACGATGCCCTCGGACCCCCACAAGTATCGGCCCAAGTCTCATTTAAAAATCATAACGCATCTTTCTCGAATCGGATCATTAAATCAAGTCGCACACAAATAAAAATCAAGCTCCACAAACCCAAACCCAAACCCAAACACAAACATCACTAATTATTCATTCAAACATAAACACTTTTTAATTTCAAATCTTTAACTTTTTTATTTAATTATCATTTAATCATTACAATTTTCAAAACTCCTAAACAAAATAATAAAAATAATTCACATTTTTTAAATTTTAAAATAAAAATAATATTAAAAAATAATATTCTAATAATACTTTAACTTTATAAAATTTTTTTTTTTTTTCTCTCTCATTCGATAAAATTTAATAAAATATTTTAATTCAAATTATTTAACTGTTATTTACAAATTATTTTCTTATTATTGACAGTTTTAATTTCATCTTCTTACGCGACCTTAGACAATACGAATATTTTTTCTACCTTAATCCGTCCAACGTGATCGGATCCTTGCTCCTGCAAGCGCATACAAACCATAAACCCCACAAATTCCCCTTTCCATTTTTCATTTTCCCGAATCACAAACCGGGTCGCGATATGGATCAGGTACTTACAGTTATGGTCATTTCGGTTCTGCTCGGCGCTGTAATCGCCCTCTCCTTCTTCACGAGCTACTTTGGCAAGCGAAGATCAGAGGTCCAGTCTATCGCGAAAGCGGAGTCCCAGTCGGATGCGAAGAAGCACCAGAGGCCTCCTCAACCCAAGAAGTCTCACTCCAAAGCTCACTCCCATTCTGCCGCTGACAAGGTAAATTCGACCTTGAATTCTGTGTCTGATTCCCGAGAAAGCAAAGGAGTGAAAAGGAAGAGGAAAACCAGGACAAGTAAAAGAAAAGCAAATGTGGAATATTACGCTTATATGTTTTACGATCAGTGTGCTTCAATTTAACGTTTTCCTTTGGATGTTAATTGAAGGATCAAAACAAACGGCATCATCCATTGGATTTGAATACTTTGAAGGGTCATGGCGATTCGGTCACTGGGATATGTTTTTCCTTTGATGGGCGAAGCTTGGCAACAGGTTAGTTATTCATTCGATTTTCAGCTGCTGATGTTCATAAAAGAACTCAAGGTATTGGCTGGAGAATCCCAGAATATGAATCTAGGTATCTGGTGGATGAAAAGAGTTCAACTGAAAATAATGTTTATTTCGGGAAATAGGATATTGCTTGTACTAGATTATGTTTATTCTCACTTGAATTGTTATAATATGACCTTCTCATTTTCCTAGTCACCCAGTAGCAATCACTTGTATTTACATGCCGGTACGTGTTTATACTTTTTATATGGTAGGGGCTGAGTTTTATTTGAATCATTTTATTTCTATCGTATAAAAAGGTATATTTTTTTTATACTCATAACTTTTATATCCATGTAGCTTGCGCTGATGGAGTGGTCAGGGTGTTCAAGTTGGAGGATGCTTCAAGTAGAGGCTTCAAGTATGAATTGCAAATAAGCTTGATTCAATAACAGATTTTACCTCAATATCAAAGATGCAGGTGGTTATTTTTCTTGCTTTTTTACTTCTCATATTCTTCGTCATTTTTCCAGGTTTCTGAGAATTAATTTGCCTGCTGGGGGCCATCCAACAGCAGTTGCATTCTCCGATGAGGTGTCATCTATAGTTGTTGCTTCTCAGACGCTTACCGGTTCTTCTTTATACTTGTATGGAGAGGAAAAGCCCAAAGCTTCTAATGAAACTAAACAACAACCCAAGCTTCCTCTGCCAGAAATTAAATGGGAACATCACAAAGTCCACGAGAAAAGAGTTATTCTGACTCTTGTTGGAACCACTGCAAGCTTTGGAAGTGCTGATGGAAGTACAATTCTTGTTTCTTGTTCAGAAGGTATTCTCGTCTTTTTTCCAGGAAAAAATGTATTTCTGTTTGCTTTTGATGATAAAAAAAACTAGCCATTGGCTGTGGGTGGTCAAGTTGTAATGGTTCTATTTTTTAAAACAGGCACTGATATCATGCTTTGGCATGGAAGAACTGGGAAGATTTTGGGAAATGTTGATACAAATCAGTTGAAAAATAACATGGCTGCCATATCACCAAATGGGCGTTTTATTGCTGCTGCAGCTTTTACTGCAGACGTGAAGGTGAGTGTCTCTGTCTCTAATTTATGTTGATCAATCTGTGATTTTTATAGGTTCTCATATTGAATATGAAAAATAGGGGTTGTAAAATACTTTGTATCATTTCAAGATTGCA
>QEOT01005142.1:192882-207612 GCA_003123785.1 Pterocarya stenoptera | reverse complement strand
AAATCTTAACTGACCAACTAACTAGATGATGCGGAAGCAGGCATAATAATGCATTGGTGTCTAAGTGGTAGCTGACAGTTGAGTATGCTGAATTCCCATCACCCCGACATTTTCCCTTCTTTAAGGTACCAGAGGCGCGAAGAATGCTCAATTCTTTTAGCTTCTCTACGAATTAAAGCAATAACTTCTCTATAAGGTGTGAATATGGCTATGGATTTGGAAAAACTGGGTTCTTTGGGGCTGGTATTTGCCCAAATTTTACCAGTGGGTATCCAGATTTTATACCAACTCTTATTCTAATGCAGGTACGGTTATATAATGCGGGTACAAATATTATCGTAACCAGATTTTATTTATAAGAAAACATTTTCTTATAGATAAAATGACGAATTTTTAATCTTTAAAAGATGTTATTTTGTATTTGTTGTCATCATCTTTAATACGGTTTTTTAACATATCCAGGTATTCGATTACGACATGACTAATAAGATACCTGAATTTTTATAACCAGGTAAGACCAGGTATATGTTCGTGTTGTCGTTGGCAATTACTCGGGACCTAATTATAAACTCGGATGCAGATCTTATTATAGCCTGATGCAAATCCAAACTGGGTTTACACCCTTGGGTGTGACTGAAAATGTCAAAATTTAAATATGAAAACAATATTTCTCTCTTTATGGGACCCCACCCCACCCTATCATTCTCGATGTCATGCCCTCCCATCCTATTCCTTCCCTTTGTCCCTTCTACTCTCATTGACACTCTTTGACTACCTAGCCTCCCTCATATGCTATATATAAATCTACCACATTTTTTCTTAGTAATTGTGTCTAGGTGAAAATAGAGAGGGATTTTGATCCAAGTCTTGACGTGGGTGAGAGCTTAGAAAAGGGTAACTTCATCGCCATGTTCTCCCGAGTTCGCCTTCAGTCACTTTATGACGACAAAACCCTACTACCTTTCTATGGCCGGTGACCACTTTCCACTCCCAACATTCTAATCATGAGTTGACTCTTTTGTCACCATGAACACGTAATTTCCCTCCTACGTCGGTGAAGATCTTTCAACTTTAAACCACGACCCCTCTAAATTATAGTCCCTTAAACTTCCAAGGATGAGTACTCGATTGACAACAATCCCAATCTTCCCAAAACCCAACCCTTCTCTCTGACGAGTTCAATACCGAGCCCTCTCACTCTTAACCGTTCCATTTGTTATCCAACTCGGCCTCTCTCACTCTTCAATGCACCTCAGGCTTCCCCCACTTGCCTCTCTCTCCTACACTCCCTAAAAAAATCATATAATCGAGTTGAACTCCAAGAGATATGTTATTATTCATTAAATATATTAATGGATAAATTTGAATGTCTATTAAATCGTTATTAGAATGTTCAAAGCACACAAGAAGATTTTAAAAAGTCGAATGTCCTCAACTTCAAATTAAATCGTTAGCAAAATGAGAAGAGAAGAATGTATGAATCTTTTTAGTAGGATAGCAAAACAAATTGACATAATATTCTTTTTGTAATTAATATGTTCAGATTTTCAAAAGTTAATTTACTTACCAACTTAATACACTTCACGAACAAAGTGGTACAAATTGAAGATTAGCAAGTCAAAATTGAACTTAAAATTTGAATTTCATTTTAAAATCCTTTTTTATTTTGACTTAAACTTACTAGGACCATAATTTTATTAACCATGATTTGATTAAACCTTTGGGACATACAATACAACAGAAAGCATGTTTTGTGACGGACAAAACCGTCACAATAAAAAAATAAGTTGTCACAGAAGGTATTTTGTAACGGTTAGAAACCGTCAATGTATTGGCACAACAAAGGCATCATAGAGTATACTTTGTGACTGTTTATAGTCTGCCATTCGTTCTTTCATGTGAAAGTGATGACAATTTGTGATAGTCAATTTTTGTCACGAAAACTATGTTGAACGTATGTTTTGATGTTTGAATGTCAACCCGACCGATTAACATTCAAACTTGACTTTTTCTAACATTCGATTATATTAGTTCAGGCGGTTAATAAATACATTCGAACGTACTCTTCTTTTGAACATGTTAGAATTTTATATTCAAACGTTAGTTATCACTAGTTTGGACTTGAAGAGATATATGTTCGGATGGTTAGAACGATATGTTTGCATAACGGTTTAAATTTGACGTTATAATTTTAAATTCGAACGTCAATTATCAGTAGTTCAGATGTGAAGAAATATATGTTCGCACGGTTAGGTGTATACGTTCGCATGTATGCTTCGTTCCAATGTTTTAAATGCGAGGTTCAAATGATACAGTAATTTCAATTCAAACACCCATTTAACATTAGTTCAAACGTGAAGGGATATACATTTGGATGCCCATATATACGTTTGCAGATTCGTGGACTTTATATGTTTGAACGAGATATTGTACATGTGGATGTGTGCGGTCGCAAGTATCCTAATTTATGTTTAGACATTGTTTCAAATGTGAAGACATGGTCAAATATTTGAGATTTACATTCGAATGTAAAGTCAATCGAATTAATAAATCGATAAAGGTAAATATTACACTAATTAAATTTAAATTGTATCACACAAAAATAAAAGACAATGTCTGAAAATATTTTAGAGTACGGGTACAAAATAAAATAAAATATATTGATAGCATCTTGCAGTTTCAAATATAGATTAACATAACATGTTCCATCTAGACCAACATTTTCCCATTGAAGAAGACTTCAACGCGTATTCTTTCCTTCTCATCTTTTTGTTGCTCCAGCAAAAGCGTCTCTAAATTTGACTGTCGCAACAAGAGATCCTCCAACTCTTGATGTCTCGACTTCATTTGCTCAATCTCTAGCGTGTAGCGTCCAAATCTTTGGTAAGATTATTCACTTCTGAACCCGAGGCCCTGGAGGATGAACTAACACGCTTAGAGGAACGTCCCAGCCCTCTAACCAAAACAGACTTGGTCTTGAGGACCTGGGTAAAAATGTCAGTCGCTGGGAGAAGATTCCTTAGAGGAAGACTACAGCTCAATCATTTTCTCCTAAGGGTGTAACAGGTCAAGTTTGATCCGGTTTTGGACATTTCTTAGAACTAAACCTACATCGGGTTTAAAAATTTAAGAACCAATACCGGACCGATTTACCACCGAAATCGAAACTTCCAATTTTACAGAGAAACAAAATCTTACTCTAACAAAACTTTAGCCAGTGATTGACACAGATCCCTCATTTTATGTTATATTAATTTTACGTTATAAAATTAAAATTTATATATTATGTCAACATTCAAATGTTTTATTAAATATTATCAGATTAATTTATGTAATATCATAATCAAATGTGATATTAAAACTTATAAGATTAATTTTATGTTATATTATATTTTGTTATAAGATTAATAAACATGAATAATAAGATTAAAATTTCATGTTGTATTAATTAGCAATTAGCATATAATATATATGACAAGGCACAAGATATGGAAAACACACCCTTATGTCATTCCAAAATTTCCTTTAAGTGATTTCCACACTGTGTCCTGCTCATATTCGTGACTCCAATATAGCCATGTAATCTTTGTATTTAATACTTAGGCTACGTTTGAAATTACAACTCATCCCAACTCATCTCAATTCATCTCAACTCATCATTACACCTTTTTCAAATCCCAATATAAAATATAATAAATAATTCAACTTTTTCAAATCTCAAAACAACTTTAATATTAAAAAATAATATTCTAACAATATTTTATCATCTCAACTCAACTCAACTCAACTCAACTCACTTCAACATCCAAACTCACCCTTACTCTGTTTAGCACTTGTACAGCTATCAATGTATAGAGTTGACCTCTATAACTTTTCTTATATATGAATACATGGGCTCTCATAGACAAGGCAAGCAATTCTTCTACACGGTATCAGAGCCCCTGAGGTTGAAATGAGGGAATCAACTTTTACTTCTTTGGTCCCACTTGTGAGTGAATTGGCTTCACTTGGAATTTTCTTTTGCCAAAACTTCCCTACCAGAAGTTTCCATTAAACTTGCTTCCACAAACTACCAGTTGTGGAAAGCTCAAGTCGTCCTTGTTTTAAGTGGCCATGACCTTCTTGGCTTTGTCAAGAATGAGGTCCCATGCCCACCTGCAATGGTTGTCAGCGTCGATGGCACGTCGCAACCAAAACCAGAGCAGCTCGGTGGCTACACACTAATCAATTAATTATTGGCTGGCTTAATGGCCCTCTCTCATATGCACCTTTGTCTCAAGTGATCAATAGTGAGACATCCCATGATGCTTGAGATGTTTTGGAATTCTTGTATGGGAGCCATACATGTGATCGTGTTCAACAAATGAAGGGTGAGCTTCAAACACTCACCAAAAGTGGTTCTTTGGCTCTCTCTTAGTGGAGCAGGTCAGCCCATGGATGACGATGACTTTTTCAAAATTTGATCCATTGTTGCTACTCTCAATGCACACTGCATAGGATACTTTTCCTTTGGTCAAAGGTGTTATCAGCAAATTACGAGACTTTGAGCTACGTCTCACTGCAAACAAATTCACTGTTGTTCTTTATACCAATCGTGGTGCTCATTACCAAGGATCTCGTGATAGACGTAATGGACATACCCATGGGTCTTTGTAGCGGCAAAATGGCTCTCGCTCTAATGCAAATCATTCCCAAAATCGACTAGTGGACGCACCCAACAATCAACTCGTGGTGGTTGTGGCACTGATGGCTCTCGAAATGGCACACACACTCATATCACTTATTTCTGGTGCGGTGGACCAAATCACATGGTCGAAGGTTGTGCCATGGATGAAGAAGCCGTTCAATTTAAGGCTTTTGCTGCCTTGCAGGTGGGTGACTTAGTTGATGATGCATGGTACCCAGACACTGATGCTACTCATCATATGACTTCCAATACTACTGATGTTGAAGGTATGCACACTTACATTAGAACTGATTCCGTCATGGTTGGAAATGGAGATGGTCTTTCCCATTTTGGTGTTCGTAATCTTCAAGTCCCAGCCACTACTTTCAAGTTAAAGAATGTGCTTATTATTCCTGAAATCACTAAAAATCTGCTCTTAGTTTCTCAGTTTACATCGGATTATCATTGCTGTTTTTTTGTTTTACCCATGGGGATTCATTATTAAGGATCTAAGAACGAGCAAATTGATGTTTAAAAGCACTGTGGTGGATAGTTTGTATCCAATTACCCGTTTGGAACTTGAAGTTCATTTTAATTTTAAGGTGAGTCTAACATCCAAATACTCAATTCTTAAATAACTAAACCCATCTCAACTCAAAACCTCTTTACACGTGGGACCTATAACTTTTTTCAACTCAATACCTCTTTACATGTGGAACCCACAACCTTTTTTAACTTTCCATAAATACATCTAAACTCATCTTAACATTTAAACTCATTTTAGATGGATTCCACAAAATTTATTTCACTATCTCAACTCACTACTATTCATAAAGAACTCAATTCAACTCAACATCCAAACGGGGCGGTACAATGATAAGCATGCCAGTTTAGAAAGCTTTCACTTACGGAAACCTCTTATCTTCTTCCTGCACAATTTATGAAGACAAATAATTTAGTGCAGAGCGGCTGGTGCACGTTTAGCATTAGGAATAGATTAAAGGCTTGTTTGGGAACGCAAGCCACCTCATCTCACTCATTTTATTTCTAATTTTTTTTTTATAATTTTAATTCTTCCCAAACATTACTTAAACAAAGATATTTTTTAATTTCAAATCTTCAACTTTTTCTTCTAATCATTACCTAAATATCATTACAACTTTTATAAATTTTCAAAAAAAACATAAAAAATAATACTAATTTTTCAGATTTCAAAATAAAATTATATTAAAAAATTATATTCTAACAATATTTTAATTTTATTATATTTTAATTTAAAATTTTCTCTCTTTTTTCAAAATTCAATAAAACATCTTAACTCAAGTCATTTCACTGCTATTAACAAATCATTTCACTATTATTCATAGAATTATTATCTCATATCACTTCTCATATAAGCCCTGAAAAACTCGATGAGAAGTATTATATTTTATTGTTCTTTTTATCATTATCCTTTCATCATCTTTTAACTTGTCATTAAGTGATTGAAAAATGATTTCATCATTCATTACTTATCATCCAATCATATGTTGTCACATGAAGAGATGCCAAAATGATGGTGATTAAGAAGATGGCAAATATAACTAATTTTCAAACTCGACCAGTCTCATTTTTGAAAATAAAATTTCCTTTCAAATCTTGTGTCACCAAAAGATGCTTACTATTTCGGAACTCATATTTCAAGACACTACTTGTCATGGAATCTATTATAATTAAAAAAGTTAAAATGCTAATAAAAATTTTCATTAATGTTGACCCACTTCATTGATGAATTAAATATATAAAAAATAGGCATGAAAAGAATTATTTGCATAAAAAATTACTTTTGCATTAGTTGGAATGATCTTAAAGGTACTTGTGGCTTTCAAAAGCAGGGTTAAACAACATTCACTGCAACATAACTGGTATTTTGAGATGAAAATTTTGGTATAAAAAAATTGGAATTTCCCCCCAAAATGTTTGTTGGGATAAAAAAAAATAGTCCCACTGTTGTTTCAACAGCAGTGTCTCAAAAAATATTTTGGGATGAAAATATTAATTTAGTCCCAAAAACCATCTTTTGGGATGACATTGAGCAGAACTATTTTGTCATGTTCGAACGAAATATTCTTTTTGGGACGATTGAATTTCGCCCCAAAATCACATTCGAATGGTACAAAATTGACATTCGAACACCTCCTTTGTGAGTGGTCTTTGTGAGTGGTCGATTGATACCAGTTTGTTCGATCAAATAGGCATGAGGAAACGTTCAAACAAACAATTTGATGGTCGAACATCAAAATATGTTTGAATGCATTGAGTAAGACGTTCGAATGAAGCATGATAGGATCAAACGATTAGTAGATGTTCAAACATTTAGTTCACCTTTGATGATTTGTTCGAACGGCTTCATATACTGTTCGAAAGTTTAATTTCGATTACATTCAAGTGTTCTATATCAATGTTCAAATGGTTCTTGGTCGTTTGAACGGTAACTATTTTATTTTGTTCAATAATTAAAAATCAAATAAACATACATAATATTTAAAAAAATATATTACAATTTGTTCAATACTCATAAAACTAGTCTAATAAGTGCGAACTAAATAAATAAAGTAGTAGTAGTACTAGCACTCTTTGTACAGAAATAGATCCCAAAATTTGTACATATAAGATAAATTAGTTGCTTGGAGGTCTGAACTGTTGGATAAACATATGCATTTGGAGTTGCATATCTCTCCTGAACTCTTCTTCTTGTTGTTCTTATTATTTCATGCGCATCTCCATGTCTCCAATTGAGCCTCTAACTCATGCTGCATTGCAGTCAATTCTTCGATCTTGAAATTCGCTTCATCTAATGCTATAGAGGTATTATAGGCAAACTCAGATGATGAGGAAGAGCTAGAAGGCTTTACACAATGACCCAAACCCCTCAAATATTCTGAATATTGACCCAAAACTTGTGTAATAATTTCAACATCCCTTGTTGAGAAATTTTGAACTGAAGTAGATTCAGCATGTAGGGCAACCATTCTATTCTACACACAAGAGAAAGAATTAATATCATCAAAAATATTTAAATATGTTCAATTAAAATAGATTATAGTACTTACATAATTTTCATGAGTATCGGGATGAGTTCATTCTCCATTACGATCAGTATGTGATGCATCATATAATTTTATGAAATCATAATTGGTATCTAACTCTTGCTATAAGAGACATTTGTTGAGATATAAATTCATTAGAATACATCCAAATAACAAACTATATACAATAAAAAAATAGCATTACCAGACAAATTATGCAAGTACATCTTCGCCAGACAAATACGATGGAGGGTGCTCCCATTCAACAGTGCCATCAAACATCTTAGAATTTCAATGCCATCAATGGTCATTGGGTAAAAATTGATGATGACCCATGCAGATTTGGTATGTTTGTTACAAGTCGGACATGGAATTTTTCCCTTAATACTCCAACTTGACAAGTTTCCATAACTGAAAAAATCATTTATTGTCCATAACAAGACAACATGCATCTTGAATGACTTGCCTATTGATGAATAAAATGTTAGGGCCTGATTCTCCTACAAATCTTTCAATTTTGTAATCAATAGTTGTAAGTGTACGTCTACATCATTTTCTTGTGATCGTTGACCTAGAATGAGTGAACTCATCATGAAATATGGATCTTTCATACACTTCCACAGTGGAAGATTATACGGCATAAGTACAATTGGCTAAATACTATGACTAGTACTCATGTTTCAAAACAGATTAAATCCATCTGTTGCAACCCAAGTTGCACATTATGAAATTCTTCAGCAAATTATGAGTGTTTCAAATCAATTTCTTCCAAACTTAGGAGTCAATAGCATGTGACAAGACATCATCATTCTTGACTCTAGATGATGAGTGCCATGTCATGTCTACAACCGTTGCACGTGACATAAATAACTATTTTAATCTAGGTATCAACAGAAAGTGGTGTACAATATTTTATGACACATTTGGCTTCTTAGATGTCCATCTTGATTCATGACAAATGGAAAACTTGTTCATTTGCTCATCTCTCGCAAAAATAATACACAGTCATTCTTATATGCATGCATTACATTGTAATCAAATCTGAGTCCTCGTTTCAATTGTTTTGCTTCATAGAAGTTGCGAGGTAAAATATGGTTTGATGGAAGTGCCTCTTTAAATAGTTCAAGTAACATATTGACAACCTTAATAGATAATTAGCACATAAATTTTATGTGAAGCAATCTAATTGTAAATGACAATTTATTGTGCCTTCTGCATCTTGGATATAACTTATACTGTGAATCACTCTACAAGCGTGTAAAAGTATTGTGGCCTGCATCATTTGAATTTGATGTGTCCGTATCACCTTCATCCATAAACATTCCAGCACCAATGTCACCAAGCATTTGCTCCATATCCTCATTATATTCATCACCAACAACCTCTAGCGGTACATCTTCATCGATATCTTCTTCTTCATGTGGAGGCTCGAATGACGTTGGATATTCTTCACCATGTAAGACCCAATTAGTATAACGCTGGTCAATACTTTTGACAAACAGATGCTCTCTCACCAAGTCTATCTAATGAGAACACAAATTCTTGCATTATCGACATGAGCATCTAATACGCCCGTCACTATCAGTTGTACATGATGCAAACTCCAATAATTTCTTAACACTTTCAGCATATACATTGTAATGCTCACCCAAGCGATCTCTAACTCACATCCAACTCTTATCCATGCCTAATACCCTATTACAAACAATTAAGTGGGCATCAACAAGCAAGCATGTATCTAACATAGTGTATAATCTCTTCCTTTCATCGGGTAGTTGGTCCTATCCCATTCGGGATTGAAAGATTATAGTCGCCAACTTATCAACTATTATTTGTCACGCCTAACAAAATTTCAACAACATCTCTCTATAGTTCTCCAAATATGCTCATTTGGTTGTGTGCATCGACGAGTAACACGTTAATGCACTACGATCGAAATTGCATATCCAGAGAATAAGAAGGGGTGACTCTACCAAAATCATAATGTTGGATGCTAACATATACAATTTGATAGTTTGCGAGAATGATCTTACAATCCCAAACTTTCCATTCTGGACAATTCAAGAGTTATCAATTAACCATTCTTCCGAATTGATAACTCTCGAATGGGTCTAAGGTTTATTCCAATGAAACATATAAGACACAAGAGTAATACACAACAATAATGCAAGATACGAGAATAAATCACACAACAGCTAAAAAGTTACCGATCTTTATATTAAATTTAATAATTAATTAAGATTTTAACTTATTTTATATATTATTAAATGTTTGACTTGCTATGAATTTCTTGTAAATATGATTATTATTAGAATAAGTTAACATGTTATTAAGTATTAAGCATTTTTTAATATTTTTTTTTAAGTATTAAGAATTTTTGAATATTTTTTGAAGTATTAAGTATTAAGTATTTTTAATATTTTATTTTATACTATCCTTATTTTAGCATTAAGTATTTTAATATACTTTTTTATACCATTCTTATGTTAAGTATTAAGTATTTTTTAATATTTTTTTATACTATTCTTGTGTTAAGTATTAATTGAGTATTTTTTATACTATTATTATGTTAACTATTAATTATTTTTTAACTCTTTTTTAATAATCATTTTTTATACTAACCTTATGTATTCTATGATTTTCTTGTCAATACATTCTTGTAAAAAGTATATTTGCTATATATGTGTAATATGTATTTAATGCAAGTTAACGTTTGAAAGTATAAAACTATTGTTCGAACGAAATGTATTGTTTGAATGGTAACATATACACGTTCGAACGGATTCAATCCAGATTCCAGACGCAAACCCAAAACAATATGAAGAACTATAGTCCTCAAACACAACCTCACAAATCATGCACAATATCGACAAACACACAAATATATCAATTATAATGCATAAACTATAAACTAAAAACATGAAATTTACCTTCAATGCAATTCCAATCAACTCAACCCACAATAAAACACCTACACAACATGTAAATAAAAAATAAAATTAGTAGATATAAAATTCATGTGCAATGAAGAAGATGAGTTAACAGTTTAAAAAATCAGTAAACAAAGAACATACCTTTAAAATATTCATGTGCAACCCTCTTTACAATGTGAGTTCAATCTAACTCACTCTATTTTTATCTCTATGTCACTCTTTGTCTCTCTCTAATTGAAATGGGGGAAGAATGAATGAGTGTGAGGAGAAGAATGAAGGAATGTTGGGAGAAAATGAGAGAGTGTGACACTAGGTTGAAGGTGAATAGGGGATGAACGAGATAAAGGGTGTTGTGGGGTCTTTAATTTTGTGCAGAATTTTTTTAAGTTATTACGACGAAAAATGTCGTTGTAATAAGTACCAATTACATGAAACGTCATCGTCCAACTTAAAACTTCTCTTATTAAGGCGAGAAAAATTGTCACTTGCGCACCTTGTTAAGTTGTTGACCGTTCAAACGTAAATATTATACGTTTGAATGTGAAAATTAATTTAGTGCACAAGTTTTTCCTCTTGACATATTTCATAACAGCATTCGAACAGTAATAAAAGTACCATTTGAACGCTATTCAACTGCTCAGGGATTGGCGGGAGCTATTCTCGCCACTATTTTAGGAGGCACCAAAAACCCTAAAAAATGTTCGAACGTGCTTCTTCATGGCTAAAAATGTTCAATCACTAATTAAGCATTTGAAAGCTAGGCCATAACGTTCGAACGTATCTTACTAAATTTTTTATTATAGTCTAATATCTACACAATACGTTTTAATTTATTACTACATATAGTTTTGTTTTTTTTAACAAACATTACTATATATAGTTATATATATTGTGATATATAAATATATAAATATAGTGATGATATATACTATAGTTATATACTAATATATTATATGATAATATACTATATTATAATTAGCATATACTAATACTACATAGTATAGTATTTATATATGAAATCACTATATGATATATCATACATATAATATCATATAGTATATAATATATAGTAATATATTACAGTATAGTTTAGTAATATATAGTATAGTATATTATAGTATCATATATAACAAGTTATATAGTGTATAGTATTATATACAAGCATAAACTATATATCATATAGTGATATATACTATACTAATATATACTGCATATCATATAGTGATATACTACACATATATATACTATACTATATAATACTATAATATATAGTACTATATTATAGTGATATATGATATATTATACTATGGTATATATTATACGATATTATAATACTATATCATATAGTATATTATCATATGGTATAAACTAATATACTATATGATAATATACTATATTGTAATTAGCATATACTAATACTAGATATTATAGTATTAATATATGAAATTACTATATGATATATCATACATATGATACCATATAGTATATAATATTTAATATATCAAAAATAAAAAATTAATTAATTTACTAAATTTGAAATAAACACAGTTCGAAAGGTAAATAATACTGTTCAAACGTATAAGTTATCTTTCAAACAGTTTTGTACATATAAACTATAGAGGGAGGCTTTTCAAAGCCACCGTCGCCCCCATAACAACCATTCAAACAAAATCAAACGTAACCCATTGACAGTCAAACTCTGTCGTCGCTGCCTAATGAGTGTACGAAAGTACATTCTAAATACTTTATTATTGGACTAGAATGTTAAAATGTGAATAGAAATCATAGAAATTAATTTATATTCTTGAATTTAGTTTTTATTTAATTTGAGATATTTATAAGTGTACTTTTTATGTTTAATTTTAGAGTCAAAGCACAATGTTAAGAAGACTTTAGCAAGAATTTATAAAAGAATTAAAGAATCAGTTTTTAAAAATAGAGATATGGGGATGTACGATGGATTGGTGAGATGCATGGGTGAAATATATTTGAAATTTCAAATATGAAGATTTTGACTGGTTGGTAGGTGGGAAACGAGGTGCACCAAGTGTACGTGTGGCCATTTTCCATCGTACACCAGTTGCGGGTGTAGGGCACCCCACTGGTGGGGACAGAGGGTACCGGCGGACCTAATGGTGGCCACCGGCAAGTCCTGCGAGCTCATGGTGGGCCGTCGTGAGCTATTGGGAGGTAGGCGACGTGCGTCTGTTAGGCGTATTGCAAACAGTCTTTGGTGGCGGGAGCCATCTGGTCGGCGACGGAGGCTGCTGGAGGCTCACGTAATGGCTGCTGGTAGGTTCATCTAGCTCGCGGTGGGCTGCCGCGAGCTTCCCACCGCACTGCCTTGCACACCTGCACTGTACATCACCGTCAAGACATGATGCCCATACAAGCACTATGCACATGTATGCGCCCAGTGTATATTTGTGAACAATATTTATACAGCTCACTTAAATATACTATGTACTTAAAAGCACAGGGAGTAGTGGGCACTATTTAAGCTCAAGTGGCCAAGAAGTTTGGACCCCGACCCTACATGCTGGATGCATAAAAAGTATTTAAGTGTAGTGCACTTTTAATCACCTGGGCGAGGAAAGGTTCACTCGCCCATTTTCTGCAGTAGTGCTTTTCATAAAAATGAAAGTAGAAAGGTTGAAGATACTTATCTAGAAGAGTTTCATCTACTCCTTTAGAGATTATTTAGTGTGTTGGAAAATTGTCGTTCTTCCACTTTCCGCGTAAAAATAATCTCGATCCCACATATGGCACAACTGTTAACACCTAAAAATGGTGCAGCCAGGAATGAGAGAAAGATCCATTCTGGATGCACTGGGCCTCAATTAGTAAGGTATGAAGCCCCCGGTGGTGATCCAGTGTGGCTGTACAGTGTCTGTATGTATGTGTATGGCGTTAAACAGTATTTAAATGCTAACAAAATAAGCAAAGATGGACACAAAGATTTACATGGTTCGGCACTAGGTCTACGTCTACAGGGGTTTGTGGAGGAGAAATTCTACTATAATATGCTTGTTTATAATTTCTCATGTTCTCTCGTTCTCACTGTACAATGGAGATTTAATTTCTTTCCTCTCATCTCCTTTCCTGGAGTCTTTCTATTGTGAGGTTGAATAAGATAAAGTCCCCCCAAGAAGCCTAGCCAAAACTCCCTAAAACCGTAGGCATTGCCCTCTCTTTGCTTTATGTCACTTTCCTTGACTTTCCATCAAATCACTCATTTTCTTTCCTGACACATTACCCCTTGCCCTCCCTTGACCCTTCTTTGTCCCATTTCCTTCTCTGTTCCTTTGTCTTCTAGTGATAAACCCTTGATGGGCTGGGCATTAAGAACCATTTTGGGCCTGGTGTATTTTACCCCCTCATAGTTGCTCATAATTCTTAAGGGCAATTTGTTAAAAAAAGACCTTAAGAATCTTCAAAGATAAAATTTGCAATCAAACTGAGCCCTCGTCTAGAGAGAAATAAATCTGGGAGCTGGCCCTGGTTATTCGCTCCTCTTGTGTTAAACAACAAAGATTTCCAAGCATGGGATTAGGAGGGAGATGGGCTCGACTACGTAGAGTGCAAGAGCAAGACCCGTCTTGGTGAGATAAGTGAAGGTAGGCTTGACCACATGGAGTGTGAGTGTGTAGCTCAGCTATGGCAATAGAGGAGCTCGACCGCATAAGATGCGTAGGCGCGAGCACGTAGCTCGTCTATGGCGGGAGATGTACTCGACTGCATAGGATATATAGGGCGTGATCACGTAGCTTGGCTATGGCGGGAGATGGACTCGACCACGTAAGGTGCGCAGGGCACGAGCATGTAGTTCGGCTATGGCAGGAGATGTAGTCGACCGCGTAAAGTGCGTACGAAAGTTGGACGGGCAATCAAGTGACCTACTCTCCTATTCGAACACCTGGGAGGTCGGGCGGTCCTTAACCCTTTTATCTCCTACTTCCTCTTTGCTTTATGTCACTTCCTTTTACTTTATATCAAATCACCCATTTTCTTTCCTAACATATTACCCCTTGCATTCCCTTGTCCTTTCTCTATTCCTTTTCTC
>QEOT01005142.1:90382-185382 GCA_003123785.1 Pterocarya stenoptera | reverse complement strand
TGTTAAGTCCTTTGCTCTTCCGGTTGCAGTTGTTGATCTCATCTCTAGTCTAGGCATCAAGAGATGTCTTGGGCTTAATCCCTTCATTCAACTGCATACTACACACATTCATCCAAAGATTTAAGGAAAACCCTCATACGAACTTTCCAATAAGCATAGTTTTCCCCATCAAAGTATGGCAAGACATATAACAATGGCATAATCTATAGAGGGACATGGATCACACTCGATGAGATGATCTAATGCCAATTGAAATTACCCAAGTACCCCTGTATTTTATTACCGCGCTCTACCAATTCAATCAACAAATTGGTTAGTGAACAATAATGAAATAATTTTAGAAACAAACAAATACATAAAGTAAATAAAGTGCGTTACACCAAATTTGGTTACTAAGGGAAACCTTTTAAAGAACTTTTTAAAGGTAAAACCCTACAGCCAAATTCAGAAAAATCAATTTTATTACTTGAAAATCAGTTACAAGTAATTCTCAATTACAAAACCTTTGCTAATTAACTATCTTATTTGACTTGACAAACGACCCGTTTGCCTCTACCGCAGTGTAGCTAGAACCTCTGGTGATTTTCAAACTATTGACTTCTCTCCTGGAATTCTAGTGGCTGAATTCGATCAATTATACTCCAACATGAAGTAAACATGCACGCAATGAGAGAAAGAGAAAAAAGAACTAGAAAATTCTCTCACACTCAAGCACTTGGATCATTCTCCAATCTCTTTAAGTTTTGGAGAATATGATCAAAAGGATGATCATCCAGTTGAAATCCCCATCATAAATATTCTGATTAGTATTTCATTTGTAGTAGGGCTCTGCTAATGGATTGAGTCTGTTAGGAATTTGAGGCATAATAGAACTCTGCTGGGAACAACTTTGTTGACTCCTAGGGCTAAATCTTCTCAACATATATATATATATATATCTTCAACTGGTTAATTCCTGACTTTTTGAGCTTTAGTTATACACACTCTTGACTTATCCAAACCATTATCTAATAAATTCTTGACATAATTCAAATGTTTATAGATAAAGATAAAATACTTTAAATTCATCCAACAAACTTAACAAATCTATATCCATCTAGTCACTTTAGTCCTATCCAAATTTATCAACTTAATCACCTAGTCCTAGCCAAACTTTTGCATCTATAGTGGTAACAGATGGAAATCTAATGACCTCAACTAATTAAATGGCTTTTTCTAAATATAACAAATAAAGAACAACAACCACATACTATCTTTTTGTCACAAATAGCACACCTCCAATATCATCTTCCAAGATTGTCATCTATCGATGATGTCTTCAATTGTGATCGTTGACCACAATGACACAACCACCTGCTCCACTAGCTTTAACAACCGTATATAAGCCATTTCAATATGATAATGTGAAAAAAGATAATTGTAGATAACTTTTTACACAAATTCTTGCACTTTTTTTTTCTTAAGCAAGTTAACTTCATTAAACTAGAAATATGATACATGAGGAGAGGGTGAGGTTCCCAACAAATTCCCCAGAGCAATAGAAAACAATGCAAAGTGGTGAACAAGTTTATTTGAAACCAATTTCTTGGTCTTTATCCCTATCCTACAATAGGACGTCGTCTTATAGAAAGACAGAAATAAGATGTTCGCAAAAAAATGAACAATGGAACCACCATTGGTGAGGTGGAACCTGCGCTGGACGCGGTGAAGGTGGCTGGTGCACTATCACATATTGTCTGGAGATGATTTTTGGAGAGGTCCACGATCCCTCTTACAAGATCATTGGTTAGGCAAAACGGTGACATAGGGTTGCAGCCGGAATCTAAGTCGATTCGATGGCGACGGGTCAACACAGGTGGTGGTGGCGTGTGCAGGATACGCACCACCTGAGGAGGAGAACGAACGAGCAGATCTGAAGGACCTGAGGCCTCTAAAGTTGGTGGGGCCGCGCGTGGCCACCTATGCCGCTCCAAGGTGGGGTTGCGAGTAGAAAACCCGCACGACAAGGGCCGCACGTGCGTAGAACTCACCTAGCAGAAACACATTTTTCTTTCGTGAACATGAAGATCGACAACCAGAGAGGCTGAATTGGCATCGCATGTTGGTCGGAGGTTGCCAGAAAGAAGGGGTGGAGGCGATCGGAGCCTAAGCTCCAAACCCCCTCCGCCCAGTGAAAACGAGAGGAAACTGGGTTTGTGAATTTCTAAGAGGAAGAGAAGAAGAAAGAGAAAGAGGTAACTTTTCTAAATCACTCACCAATTCTTGCACTTAACTTAATATTTCAAGTACGGGAATGTAACGGTAGGAAACTACTTTTGTCTCCAACAGCTTTGCTACAGGAAGATGATACTGGGTGGAGAAGAACAAGAAGTTTTTCGATAGCACAGGACGAGTTGAAATGTGAGACTAGGCCTATATAATGTCCGACAATAGGACACAACCACGCTTTCATGGGAAGAGATGGCAGTGGCAAAACCCAGTGGTGAGCTGTGGTGAAATGCAAGAGAAAATGTGGTGGTGGAGACTTTCGTGAACTCGTAATGCCGAAAGCTACACTGCAAGCAGTGACAGAGATTGGTGAGAGATGGCTGATGGCCATATGGTAACAGAGATGGTATGAAAGAGAAGGAATCCTAAAATAAAATGGAGGTACAACTCAAATTCAATCTTCTTCCTTTTTTTTTTTCTAAAGTGACTTCATTAGTAAAAGAGCATTAGTACAAGAGTAGATTACATTACAAACCATTTCATGAGATCATGCTTCTAGTACCTAAAGGAGGGTCCTTCCCACTATGAAAAACTAATAAACATGGTGGTATTTCTATCAGAGGGATTTTTTCAAAATTATTGTTGGAATATGCCCATTGCGCTATTGAATGTGCACATTGATTTTGTGATCGATGTATCTTGACTGCTCTCCATTCTTCCAGCTCTTTTAACAAAAATCTGGTATCCCTTGCTACTCCTTCTGATTCCCAATTGTTTGATTTTTGCAGATGATTGATGCTGTTGATAACATTCAGTGAATCCCTTTCAATGATAACTTTTCTGATATTTCTTGTGAATGCTTCTTGAACTCCTATGTAGGTTGCCATGGCTTCACTCTGATTTGGATCAGTACTCCATACAAACCTGGTCACTACAAATTGAACTTCTCCATTTTTTGATCTGCAAACTACTGCTGATGTACTACCATGTTGTCTCACTGCAACATCAAATGTGATGGAGTAGGTGTCTTCGAATTTAGGTGGCTTCCAGTTCCAATTAGAATTGAGTTCTGAACAGTTCCATTCCCATGTTTTACAATGTTCCTATTACATGTCTAAGGTTTTTTTTTTTGACAAATTGATCTACTACTATGTTGTTGTTTGCATGAATTTTTTGATTTCTAGTGAACCAAATATTATCCATTGCCACAATAGCAAAAATCTGAAAATGATGTGCTTCTTCATCAAAGAGATTTAGCTTGGTAGGGTTAAGAATATTTTCAATCCAAGTCCTAATTCCTAAAGGTTTGAATGCTTTTATGTCTAGTGGCCAAGGTGATTGTCTCCAAAGAATTCTTGTGAAAACGTAGCTTAGAAAAATATGCTCATTAGTCTCCTCCTCCTGATGACAAATAGGATAGATCTTTTGGTCCTTAGAAAGTGCTATAAACCTACTAAGGAGGCTCTTAGTAATTACAATGTCATTTAACACTTTGCAAAGAAAAAGCTTCAGCCTCTCTTGAAGATTAAGGGACAAGAGTTTTTTCCATGAGAGAGTGAGATTTGTTGAATAGCTATAGCTAAATAGCCTGATTTTACAAAAAAAAAACCTGACGTATGTTGAGTCCATCTTGAATTGTCCTGCTGATTGTGATAATGGTGCTCAATCAGATGGATTTTTTTTTTTTTAATTTCAATTACTGTTTCTTGAGTAAAAAGAGCCTGTAGCAAAATTATGTTCCATCTTCTTGGCTCCTCAAGAATGAGTTCAGAAATTGTCATTTGAGGGTCTTGCCATGTATCAGGAGTTTTTAGTTTTGGAGTGAATCTATCAATAGAAGGTACCCATGGGTCTGACCAAGCTTTAGTTCCTGCCCCATTGTTGGTTTGGATATAGAGATTCAAGAGAATGAAGTCTTTTTGTTTGAGAATGCTTTTCCAAAAACTGGAATATGTTGGTTTTATAGAGATATTGTTCCAATTTGAGTGTCTCATGTATTTTTGGATGAGCATTTCTTTGCATGTGCTTGTTTTCTTATAGATAAGGTGCCAGACAATTTTGCTCAGAAGGGTTTTATTGAAGTTTGCTAAAGTTTTCATTCCTAGACCTCCTAAGGATTTAGGTTGGCAAATTGATTTCCAAGATTTTGGTGTAAGATTGTGAATTTTGTTAGCCTTAAACCCCCACCAGAACCTCATTTGAATTCTATCAATTTGTTGGTGATTTTTTTAGGAAGCCAAGTAGTAGACTGTAACACCCCATTCCCGTAGGCTATGATTGTCACGTGTTTTTCATAAAATAAACCCGACAAAAGATCTCATATTTAATAAATGAATTTAGGATTTATTTTGTAAAAAAAAAAAACTGTCTAATAAAATATCTTCCAAAATCTTAAATGAATAAACTGAATAAAGTTTATATCATGAAAGCAATTTTATTCTAGAAGGTCTGAAACTAAATTAGCTGCTCCTTCTAATCCTGGCCTGCCTGCTCGTATTCATCATCCTCACCTTGGTGGTTAAAAACATGAAATAAACTAAAATGAGTTGAAGATTTGGCAAGAAATCCATCACAACGTAAACATAATAAACATAAGGTTTTCAAAAAAGTTTCTATGCTAAGAGTTTAAACTCATGACTATTCATACTGATGCTCATGCTATGCATGACTTGATTTATCTGAATTAATTGATTGATCTGACTGGCCAACACACTTAACTCTGAATCTCACATCGTAGCTCGTCACCTATACACAGTATTAAATATCACTAAATCTGTCTAGAAATAACATGTACTAATATCCTACTTAATTAAATTCATAATCTAGAAGATAGTCAAATAAACCTTTTGTTTAACACGATAATAAACCCTAATATTTTAAATTACTTAAAAAATATTATAATTTAGTAGAATACTTGGGTTATTTTATATAAGTTATAAAACTTCAATTCTTAAAATAGGTTTCATTTCTTAACATAATTATTCAATCTTATAAGAAATCCAATAAATATTAATATTGTTTAAATATTCTTAACATAATTCTTCATTTTAAATCTACAACTTTAATAGCATAATTATATCAAATCTATTGCAACAAATAGTAGAAATTCTCTTCATATATTGAACTTAAATGCGTTTAAGAATAGAGATTAACCCGCTGGAATTTAAATACTAATATAATATCTATCTTTCAAATATCATTAACTATATATATGTATTTTTTGTATCTAAAATAATTGGTGAAAATATTCGATTTATAAAATAGACTTAATCATATTTAATTACACTTAGATTAATACATAATAATATTATTCAAAACTCATAACATATTCCTTAATTTTTCTATTTAAAAAAATAACATAATAATTTTATTAACACCCTACTAAATAGACAAAGGAAATATTAACTAAAATATTAGGCTCAATAGTATACTTTCAAATATATTTCAAATTCTTTAAACACTTTCTTATAAGAATGAGCTTATGACTAATTTATTTATTAAATAAAATTAAGTGCAACTTGAAATATTAAGCCCAACATAACTTCAAATAAAATGACATAATAATATTCATAATTAACATATTCTTAAGTAAAATGTAATTATTCTTTAAAACAATTCTTCAAGATACTAGATTAAAAGGGCATAGAAGTAATCTTATTAACACAAACCTAAAAGTATCCTTAATTTGAGAGTAGCCGACATCCACTAGGAAATAAAGGAAAACTCTTGTTGAAGGTGACTTCATGCACCGATGCGCACCGAAAGCTGACGTGGAAGCTGGGTTTAAAATAAAGATGTAAAATGAAGATGAAATGGTGCGTGTTGATAGAAGGAGGGAGACGAGGCCCTTCTTTGTAAAAATCCTTCAATGCTAGGTCTAACAATCCTTCAATCCTCCTGGTCTTCCTTGCATAACCTCCTGAAGTTGACGGTAGCACCAGCGACCTGTGCTGCTGCGGAGCTACTCTGCAAAAAGAGCCGTCATTTTCCTTTTTCATTTTCAACCAAGGTAAAAAAAGTGAATAATCAGATAATTGGGTGTGGGGGAGGTGGCATGACGGCCATGGAGAAATCTCAACCTCGTCCAGTCTAAAGGTTCATGGGTTCGAAAATGAAATTATTTCACTGGAAAAAAATGCTTAAACGGAGATAAAGTGGTGGATGTTTGGCTGCCAATTAAATCAGAGAGGTCAAAACCAGTTTCCTTCCCAAGATTTGAGTACGCATGTCCAAGAAAAGTGAAGCAAAGGTCTCTTTCCCACACCTCTATGCTTTTTTGCTGAATGATGAAAGGGACGAAGATCAGAAATGATGGGTAGCAGAGGGGAGATGAAGACAAAAGAGTCAAGCCTCTCTTCTTTCGCTTTCATCTTTTGATTTTTTTTCTCTCTTTTTATTAAATAAAAAATTAAATATTTCCACGTCATCTTCGGAATGCGTTTGTTACTCTGAATCACATGTACCTAGCAGTTTTGGGAAATAAAAGGAAATAAAAGCAACTAAGGCTTACGGGCAGAGGGGGTCGAGCTACAACTCACTGTGAAAGGGAGAAGTTTTTGCGATGGACTCGCCGAGAGAGGAAGCTGCACGGTACTGCGGCTCTAGCGGCCGGAATTGGCCGGCGACGTGACTAGATTCCTGGGCAGGGTGGTGCAACGCTGAGAGAGAAAGAGAGGGAGCTCTATTACTCCAAAACAATAGAGAGAGAGAAAGGCTGGTGGACGGTAGTGAGCTTATCGAAAAGGAGTGGGCTCGATGGGTATAATCGGTTGGCGGTTTCTATGTCGTCCGAGGGGTGGTTCAACGTCCCTTGAGGTGGTTGGCAACGGCAACACAAGTACATGGCCAAAGAGCCAATGCCGATGAAGAGCTAGAGAGAAAATGACGGGGTTGGGCTTGTCGGCTTTTTCTGGGCAGCTAGGAAAGTGCTCCGACATCTTCTGTGGTGGTTGGCGACATAACCTGGACTGGCTGCGTCGAGGTGCTCGTCTATGAGTGCAAGAGGCCACATCGTGGTGTACGTGTGGTAGTGCTTGGAGGTCTTCACAGTCATGCATGGTCTGGGCAGGGAGTCGCCGCGGTGGTTCTGGTTCCGTCGTCGAGTTGTGGCCCTTTAGGTTGCTATCATCAGTGCTCTGTTGAGGAGTGTAAAACAGGGCTAAAACGTGGGGGAAGGTTTGTTGTTTTGTTTGCCGAGGAAGTACGTTGCTGCATGATGATGGAGAGAGTGTTGCTGTGAGGATAATTGCTATGGTTTTTGGGAGGATTTCTGAAGGAGAGAAAGAGTCTAAAGATAAATACTAGTTTTAATTCGTCGATTATGGAACTGAGTAACGTCGAGAGGAGAGGGAGAACGTGGAGTCGAGAGGAGAGGGAAAACATAGAAGTTATTAATAATAATAAAATATTACTAACGACACAATAATGATCCTATTAAAAATTAACAATTTATTAATAATATAAAATATGATACATAATAATAATAATAATACTAATAATAAAATAATAATAATTTTATTAAAATTAACAATGTAAAATCTGATAATAATAATAATAATAATAGAATATTTATAGTTATATAAAAAAAAAAAACATAAAACTTATCTTATGGCCTAATCTTAGGATCGGGTTGTTACATAGCCATAGTATAGAAATGGATTGTGCTAGCTACTGACTTGATGAGGGTTGTTTTGCCAGCTTGAGAAAGGAGCTTTGATTTCCAACCAGTCAGCTTATTTTGAAATTTTTCAATGATTTCTTGACAATGTTGTTTCATTGGAACACCATCATTGAGAAGCAGACCTAAGTACTTGATTTTTTATTGGGAAAGTTTAAAGTTAAAGATTGCTTTAACTTCTCTTATCAAGTTCTGCCAACTATTCTTACTAAATTGAATGGAAGACTTGGCTGAGTTTATCTTTTGGCTAGACCAAGATTGATAAATCTCAAGGTATTGTTCAAATGCCAGAGCATTTTGAGCAATGGCTGTGCCAAAAAGAATTAAATCATCTGCAAAAAGCAGATGGGAAAAGTAAGGCCCATTTCTACAAATTTGAATCCCTCGAATAATTCCCATTTGTTCTTGTCTGACTATCAATCTAGAGAGAACTTCACTACCTAAAATGAAAAGGAATGGTGAGAGTGGATCACCTTGTTTGATTCCTCGATTTGGATGTTCAAATCCATGAGGTTTTCCATTTATCACAACTAAGTAAGAAGTTGTTGTGATGCACCCTTTAATCCAATTTATCCAAGTATGATCAAAAGCCTTTTCCATGTCAATTTTGACAGCCATGAGGCCTTTTCTTCCTTTTTGTGTTTTACAACATGGAAAACCTCTTGAGCAAGTATAGTGTTTTCTTGGATTATCTTGCCTGGAAGGAAAGCATTTTGAGAGGGGGAAATGATTTTTTTCATCACTGATTTGAGTTTGTTAGAAAGGATCTTGGCAATGATATTGTTACAGACATTAGAAAGGCTGATTGGCCTAAAATGATGGACAGTGTTTGGAGATTCTATTTTTGGAATGAGAATAATGTTTGAATCATTCATTTCCTTTAGCATATGCCCTGAGGTGAAAAAACTCTTGATGGCAGCAATGAGATCTCCTTTCACAATTTTCCAATACTGTTTATAGAAAAAACCAGTGAACCCATCTGGACCAAGGGCATTAGAAGAGGGAATTTATTTAATTGTTCGAAAGATTTCTTCATCAGAAGGTAGTTGGCAAAGAAATTGATTGTGTCTCTGTGATTTTATTAGGAAAAAGATGATCAAGGTCTTGAGTGATATGTGGAGAAGATGGTTCAAATTTTTTTTTGAAATGATTCAGAAACATTGTTTGGATGTTCAGAGGATTGGAATCCCATTGGTTTGAGTTGTTTTTAATACAACTAGTCTTATTCCTCCTCCTGGTTGTGGAAGTCATGGGAAATAATTTTGTGTTTAGATCAGTGGTGGTTAACCAATTGATCCTGATTTCTGCCTCCACAAAATTTCCTCTCTTTTCAATTGTTTATTGAGATTCTTGAATATAATTGTCTTGTTGTGTGTTATTCTCATTTGAGATTTGAGATTGGATTTGAATTAACCTATTGGACAGATCTTTTATACAGTTTTGAATATGTCCAAAGTGATTAATGTTCCATATTTTAAGACCTTTTTAAACCTCTTTAAGCTTTTGATTGAGAATGAAAGATGGTGTGTCAGTCCAGGTTGTTTCCCAAGCACTTTTAATCACATTGACACAAGTGGGATCCCTTGCCCAAAATTCCTCAAATTTGAAGGTTATAAATCTTTGATTTCTGCTCTGAGTGTTTAAGAGAATTGGAGAATGATCTAAGTTGTGAATTAAGAGATGGAACAGTTTTGCATCAGTCATTGACCATTGAGGGCTTGCTGTGGCTCTATCCAATCTTTCTTTTATAAGACCTTAACCATGTCTATTGTTGGTCCAAGTGAATTTAGGAGCATTTTAACCAAGGTCAGCAAAACCATTATCCTTCATGAATTTCCATAGGCCATTGGATGTTGAGGTGGATGCAAAAGGCCTTCCACCATGTTCAATTTGACTTAACAGTGAGTTAAAGTCACCTATGCATAGTGTGGGTCCTAGATAGCTAAGAATTATTTGGTTCAAAAGATCCCAGAAGTTCATTTTGTTAGAATAATTAGCAAGGCAGAAAACCATCAAAAGTAACCATGGCATATATACAGGATCAGAGTACACAAGCATAGCTATGATATTGTTTGATACATAAATAGGTTCTACATCTACCCCAGGGCGCCGCATGACCAAAAGCCCTCCCTTGTGCCCTTGACATGGAACATGTATGTACATAGAAAAGCCTAGACTATTAGCAACACCTTGTGTTTTAACATCTTTCAAAATTATCTCCATGAGGAAGACCATATCAAGTTGGTGAAGTCTGATATGAGCCCTGAGACTTCTTCTTGCAGCAGGTTGGGCTATGCCTTTGCAGTTCCAAGATATGATTCTCATTTCTGTTTTGGAGGCAGATAAGGCTTTGCCTCTTCAACCAATTGGACTGTTGATGATAAAGAAACTTGAAGGTTCTTAGCTTTCTTACTCTCCTTCTGTTGTGCTACTGGTTTCTGATATGGGGAGTAGGACTTCCTGCTGCATTTAATTTTCCATATCTGCCTGCATTTATGGTTCTGTGGAGGTATGTTGCCAGTGTCTGTTCTTCCTCTTTGCAGCTTCCTTGGCTTTCTATTGCTTGAGATTCATTCTTTGATTCTTCTGATATTATAGTAATCTCCCTTGTATAAGTTTCTCTCTTAATCATCTCTCTCAGAATGTTCTAACACTCTCTTTCTTATAATATATTTCCTGAACTAATTGAAGCTGAATGTTTTTCTTTTAGTGCAGTCAAATTTGTTTCTGGTGTTGATGAGGTTTCTGGTATTGGCGTGTTTATCTCCCTAGAACCAGGCTTCTATAAAGAAAATAGGCTTTATCTTGCCAGTGCATTGCTAAGTTTGATGGGGATTGGTTTAATTGGGCCTTGTGTTTCCTTTGTGTTTTGATTTCTATGTTTCTGATTGCAATACATGCTTTTCCTGAAGGACTATGTAGTAATGAGAGGGTTGGGCTTTGATTATGGATAGGGCCAGAAAGTTGCTCAAATTGGGCTATGATTTTTTTGAAAATGGAAGGGTTTGCTTCAGGCCCAGTTTCATTCTCATCAAATATTGACAGTTTGTAACCTTGGGAAAAGAGTGTGGGCTGAATTAAATGAGTTTTGGACTTGTGAGCAGACTCTGAGAAACTGTGTATAAGCTGATGTGAGGCTTGCTCTTGGCTCAAAGGTAGGTTTGTCTGAACCTGATCTTTCTGCTGATGTGTATTGTATTGTATGTGAGCTGCCTTAAAAGTGTCTGTTTTCTTGTCCCATGCATAGGACAAAAGATCTCCACATGTCACAATCCCTTCCATTTGTTGACTTTCTTGCATGTGCTAACTTTCTTATTGCTGACTAGAATTCGGTGAGTGTTGACCTTGAATTTTCCTACTACATATTTCTTGGGAATATTGCTGATGCAGATCCTTGTTCTTGATACATCTTTCCTTTACCTTTTGAGGTGGGATCTTGGACTGGTCTTTGTTTTCCTCTGTGTTTCTTCTTGGTTTTCCCTGCTTATGTTGCCAATTCTTACTGGAGGCAGAGCTTGTCTCATGCATATTGGAGCTGGCATCTCTGCTCGATTTTGGAATTCATAAAGGTTGCCTCTTCTGCTTCCTCCATTTGAGACTCTTATCCATGGACCATATTGCAATTTATCTTGTTTAGTAATGAATGCTGGACAGCCTTGCTGGATGTGTCCTAATCTTCCACAAATATAACAAAATTATGACAACCTCTCATATTTGAAGAAGATTCTATTTACTGTGCCAGTTGGTCTGGGAAGATTAAAACCTTCTGGTAATTGTTTATGGACATTGAGTTCGACTTGATTCTGATGTATCTTCTAAGAGCCACTCCAAATACTGATGTAAAATCCACCTTTAGCAAATTCCCTATGACTTGTCCTATTCTTGTTGCATTGAGCCTGGTCAGCATTTCTAATGGTAGGCCATGGATTTGTATCCAAAATATTGAGAGATTTAAGGGAATCTCATTAATGCTAAGTGTAACACCCGGGCCATTCAATATATTCTATTTATTTTTATTTTTATTTTTTTTTTCCATTTTTTTTCTCCCATCCGTTTCTCTTCCCACTCATCCGTTCCTTCCCACGTACAAAAAGTTTCCCCGCATCAAGCACGGCAACTGCATGGTAACCGCTGCCCCCATGCATGTAACCACCCTTTCCCGTGCGCTCCTTCAATGCCAGGCATTTTGGTTTCTCATTACACTTCACTTTGTAGATCGATGCTCTCCATCTCTGTTTTTCTATCTTCTCCGCACCAAGTCGCAAGGCACCTGGAAACGCCACCATCCAACCACCACGAACCAGATGGTGCTGACGTGAACCCGTGTTACCCACCAACCTTCTCAACGAAAACCATCTGTACAGCCACGAAGCCTTGCTGTGTTCAAGCACCGTCAACCACTCATCACCGAACCACCCCACGCTGCGACACCGTGAGCCTCCTTTACGCCTCCTCTCTCTCTCGGTTTCTTCCCCACAACCCAATGGCCAGCATGACCACCATAGAAGTTCTTGCTCAGCCTCAGTGCAACAAAGAACTCCACCACACTGCCCCTTTCACCATCAAGCCACCGTTCAAGTCACTGCATGTCCCCTGTTTTTGACCCCCGAAAACAGAGCAATGAAACCACTTTCCCCCGCATCAGTTCTGCAACCCCGTGATACGTCGGTGAAGCTTAACGACGCCAACCAGCAACCCTTCCACCACCCACGTGCCACTCCATGTTTTGTTGCTGCCCCAAACACCCTGTCCCCGTCTCTGGCTGCCTCCGTAAGTATCTCGCACGATATCTCTCTCACCAAGTTTCCTCTCTCTGATTTCTCTCTCTCTCTCTCTCTCTCTCTTAGTGCCCTCTACGTTGTTGACCGCCGTATCTTTGCCGCCGTGCTAACACCTTACATCCATCGCGCACATCGTTCTCGTTGGTATAAAACAACCCTACCCTCTGCACCCGAGTTGGCTGGAGGTAGTTTCATAAGTTTATTTGTTTGTTTTATTTATCTATTTACAGTTTGTTTTTAGAGCTCATGCTTTGAAAACTTTTCATAAATATCACGGATTTTATGTATCTTGTCCTTCTTTTATATATTAAAATGTTGTATGGACTTATTTTTTTTAAATACATGTTGTCGTAAAGAAATTAAATGAAATTTAAATTGTATTATTCAGTATTAAATTATTTCTAAAATTTAATTTTAAAAATAATTAGTACAATTTTACTTTTGAGTACTTAATTTTGATTAAGTTGTATTTTCATAAAACGGGATTTTTGTTGATTACTTTAATCGATTTTACTATATTATTACATTAAGTGAATATCGAGGTATTTGAGAATTTTTAATATTTTAGGATTTCGAAGAATTTAGATTTTTAGGAAAATAGGTTACTTACCGTCTCAGGTTTAAGTATTGAAAAATGTGTTAATTTCATATATTTATGGAAATTATGTGATTACTTGTATAGGTGACGATTGATTTTTCATTCAGTACTGTTGTAGAGAGTTTCTGAAAAGTTAAAAAGTCCAAGTAAGCGGGATTCCTATGCTAGGCTTTACAAGAATTATTGAGACTGAAGTTGACTTTCTGAAAACTTTACATATTTTTGTGGAAATGAGAACTTGAGAAAAACCAACCTCGGTCGTTTATTTGCATTACTCATAAAATCTGTACGAAAAAGGAAAAATGTTTCTGACATGCATTGTGTAGACATGAGCTAAATTTTATTATTCTCTCTGAAATCTAAAAAAACGCGATATTGAGAATCTGAAAAATTGTGCATTGATTTAGAAAGATGCTCCGACTTTTGTTTTCAATATGTGATAATGCTCTGATTATGTTTTAGTACTCTGTTTTGTTTTGATATGGCATTTGAAAACCTTTGGCATGGTGTATTGATTTTGTATCTGACTCTATCTCTGCTCTGCTCTGTTATGCTCTGCTTTGCTCTGTTTGGGTTGGTACCAACGTCTCTGTCTCTGAGTGCACCAACTTAAGAAACAAAGTGGTTTTATTGTGGTCTTTCTTGTGTGCACATTCGGGGCTCCGAGAGTAATAAGGGAAAGATTTCACCTATGTCTCTGCCTGGTTTGGCCATTGGGGTTAGCACAACCCTACCACTGGAGTGAAATATGGTCTCTGCTCTGTGAAATATTTTGATGTGATGATGATGCTCAGATTATATTATGTCAAAGTACTCTGGGTTTTATGTGACTGAAAATCATCGCTCTGTTATATTTAAAAACATGTTTTGTTCTACATAATAACTCTTAGGGGTGTAAATTTAAACCGAAAAACCGGTCCGAACCAGACCGAACCGGACCGGTTTTACCGGTTTTGAATCGGTCCGGTCGGAACCGGTTCTTATATTTCATAAACTGGCCGGAATCGGTCCGGTTCTGGTTTTAGGATTTTTCGGACCGAACCGAACCGGACCGGACCGGTTGATAAAATATATATAAAAAATAATATTTTATATATAAGTTTTATATATAATTTATAATTATATATGAAATATATATAATATAATTATATATCATATATGAAATAATTTCATATTATAATTTATAAATTATAACATAAAATGCTAATTTTAAATATAAACATTGATAATTTGTTTGAACATATGCTATTAATATAATTATATATAAGATAATGTTATTATAAAATAAAAGTTTAATCTTAAAAATGAAAATGTAATTGATCATGTATTATATAACTATACTAATATATAGTTTATAACTAATACTAATATATACTAATATATAGCTATCTAATAGTCTAATATTGTACTAATATCAAATTTACATTTTAAAAACCAAAAAAGGAGACCGGACCGGACCGGAAACCGATAAAACCAGAAGTACCGGTTTAGGAGGGTAATTGGTGTATAATCGGTTTTGAAAAATACAAAACCGGTCATACCGGTTCGGTCCAAGATTTTGTCAAAAACCGGACCGGACCGGACCGGTTACACCCCTAATAACTCTGGAAAAGGTTTTGTTTTGCATACTGTATTTTGTAAATGCTCATGTTTGCATGCTAGTATATGTCCTCTGCTTACTGAGTTGTTGATAACTCACCCCTTATTTCCATAATATTTTTCAGATACTTTGGATACTTTAGCGGAAGTTCAAGAATAGGAAGTATGGGTAAGCTATGTGAGCATCGTGTATTAAATACAAAGAGGGTACTTGTTGGGGAATTTTATTGAATAGCTTCGTTTTGCTCCGTTGACTCAGCACTTTGGAAAGTTGGCATTTATTTTAGACTTTGTCGTATTCTTAGTTAATTTTTGGAGTAGATAGTTTAAAACAATGAGGTCTATGAGTGATTGAAGATTAATTGGAGTTTATATTTGAACAACGAGATATGATTTTATGTGTTAAGAGGTAACTCTCCGACCCATCCGAGTCAGGGGCGTTACACTAAGTCCTGGAGGCCATTGTCTAAGAACCATCTGGAACCCCTTGAAGTTTCATGGCTTGTTTTCCAACACTCTTTCCTTTTCAAGATTCGTAGAGAATCTAAAGAGAAAAGTGTTTACCTTTATATCTTCAATGATGAGGCCAACTGCAAAACTCCAAACAGCTTTAATAGTGGCATGAAAAGTCTGTCTATTGAGGGGCTTTGAGGATACTAGCTTCCCAACAAGAGCAAGATTCGAGAAGTTCCTAGCTGCATCTAGCTCTAGTTCAAGCTTTAAATCATTCCATGTTAGAGCTTCAGCTTGAGAGATTAGTTTGTCTATTTCTAGATGTTGTGATGACATTGTTGTGTTTAGTTGTGGTTGTGGTTTTCAAAGATTTGATGATGATGTTCAGGGAAAAGATATTGGAGATGAGGTTCTGGTATTGAGTGTTGGATGTTGTTTTGTTGGATGGTGATGTTCTTTGTGATGGTGTTTTTTGCTGCTGTTATGAAGGGTGGAAATAATATGAAGAGGGGGTTATCTCACATAGAGAGAGATGGAGAAGAACTTATGTTAGAGAGAGAAAGAGTTGGATTCTAATCAAATTCAATCTTAAATATAAGACAATTTTTAAACTTGATTTTTTTTTTTTTTTTTCACAAAAGTCAAGCACTAACAGTTACTGTTTTGGAGCCCATGGAAGAGTCTTGTTAACCTTTTCGTGGGAGTATCATTATTGCTTATGTTAATAATGAGAAACATTTCAGATTTTACTTGAGTGGCCGAGAGAGATACAAATTAGAGCCCTTGATATAAATAACTCTTTGTATGAATGGTCATAATTACTTATAAAGTCGTCAAATATTTCTCTAAAATTCACTAACATTTGCTAATTTTTTGGTTACAAAAATAAAGAGGTATTAGTAAAAGTAAAATAAAAAACCATACCAAAGAAAAACTACTGTTACGTGGTCTAAATCTTTTGTTTGTCCTGTTTTTATTTTTTTATTTTTTATTTATTTATATATATATATCAAACCATAACTTGCATTAATCATAGAATATGGCCTTCAGCCATTACAATTGTCTTAATACAATCAGCTACACATTCAAAATCAATTAGTTCATGCTCCATATTGACAGCTTGTTGTGCCAAATGGTGAGCAGCCCCATTAAGTTCCCTCTTGACATGATGAATTTTCCAAGTTCCACCACCCTGTGTTCAAGTCAACTATTTCAGCTACCATAGCATCCTCATTCAGTACAGAAACAGGAGACTGGATTTTGCAAGAAAAGTCCCTATTAATCCATCTGTCCTTCCAAATTTGAATCTGGGTACTACCATCTCCAATTTTCCACATAATGCCTTCACTCAACAAAGGACTAGACTGGATCATACTCCTCCATATGTATGAGGGTCTGAGGCCTAATATTTATATTAATATTAGAATTATTATTATTATTATTGATAATTGAGGTGTCATCATATGGTAACGATGATTATAAATTATAATGATCATTTAGCCCAAATCATGGCTTAATTATGGGGGAGGTTAAGCAATCTTTCTAACAAAATCTTCCAAATTATAAACTCTATTCAATTGTAACAAGAACTCAATATGAATATTTCCTTCATGGAATTCAACCTTCTGCATTTTATTAAATGACCAAGCTAGATAGACGATATATATATACATGCATGCATACATACATATATCATTAAAAATCTGGGATAGGTTTGACAATCAAAGAGGTTAAATGATCTCTCATAAAGCTGTTCGACGTTCCAATACCATCTCCATATCGGAAGATGAACTGAGCAGTGCGCGCCATGTTCAACGAGATCTTTACAATCGATTTTGGAAGGGATTTTTTGGCACTCTCCTCATTCATTTTTTTCCATGAATAGCTGATTAAGCTCTTTATGTGATTTTGAGCTTCTTCTTTGGATACACTTTCCTGTACCATGTAGCACTGGATGGATTTTACCACATCACCCCTCTTACTTTCAGCCTTTGATCAAGAGGGAAGAAACAGAGAGTTAGTATACCTTAAGGGATTTCTGCATAAGCATATAAAATGAGACCAAGAAGTCAAATTAACCGCTTCTAAATCAACTTACCTCTGAAGTCCCTAAATCATCACTTAATCGAGTTATAAGAGATGCCCAATATATTAGCCCAGAGCCATGCTCGAGACAATCAAGTGACTCTTTTGTTATGGTACTGCACCCAAGCAAAAGATAGGCATGGAGAATGGCTGCAGGACCACCCACAGAAATCCATGCATTTTCTAGGTACTTGTCCAAAGTTGGAGTGTATCCACGGGAAAACCACCGAGCTTCAACGAAATATGATCCGCAAAGATTTGCCCACTGCAGAGAAACAATAATGCATCATGCCAATCAGGCATCTTCTATGGGAAATACTGCATCTTTTAATTGCATTTATGTGATTTTTGCTGGTAGCTAGAGTTCCGTTTCCCTTGAAATGATTGATATCCACGACACTATTCAAATAACAAACTAAATTTTGTTTAATAGCTCACCGCTTCTCGAATATGGGGTGAAAGATCCAAACCATGACTTTTGATGACATCAAAGAGTATTTCATTTGCAAAGTTATACATGGCAACATAGCAAGTCTTCATGTACTCGGGAAGATTCTCCATTGCCTTCATTTCCCATCTGCTCAAAATAATCGAAAAGTAAGAAAAAGACAGTGAATGAAAAAGGAGAATATGCTAATTAATTGGGAATCCAACTGATGGTTTGGACAAATCAAGACTAAACTAGTATCAGAGTTAATCGTGCTGTTATTATACCGATTCACAGCATCAGTAAAGCATTCAAGCTCATCCAGAGATCCATATACATCATACATGTCATCAATAGCTGTTAATATGCATACAAATTTGGTGAGGCCTATCCTGGACTTTGAGAACTGTGGCTCAGAAACAATCCCCATTGCCCACAAAAAATTCTCCATTAACCTGTCCCTTGAAAAGGGTAGCTTATCTTTGAAACCCAACTCTCTCCACCACCTAATCAAGGAATCAAATTTCAAACATGTTAAGATTATTGGCTTGTCTTCCATTAAATTAAGAACACGGAGCAAAGTAAACCTTACCTTGCTAACTCCTTAACTTCTTGCTGATATACAGATTGCACTAAGTTGTAATCCAACATAGCCAGCTCAAGCAAAGTCAAGCTCATTGTACTATCCTTCTGATACACATCAATGAAGTTACGAGCTTCAACTCTTGACATCCTCCAATGTAAGGGCATTTCCAGTGACTCTTTCACTTGGTTGGCAAAATTACTATCCAACTTTCCCATTAATGATTTCAGGCTTTTAGTACTAATATCCTTAACCTCTTCCAAAATATTTTCTCCATGCATTCCCAGGTGAGAGGCTTCATATAAAGCCAAAAGTCCCTCCTTGTCCCTGCTTAAACCGTCATGTATTAATTTTCCATCTCTGCTTCGAAATCTTGCAAACACATCTGCTTCCCAAAACGTCAGCCAGAAGTTAAAAAGTTGTTTATAAATAGCCCCCTCGAAACAAAGTGAAAACTATATAGACTGATTCCATGTCATCACCTGAGCTAATTGGAAAACCGTGTTCTCTTGCAATTCGAAAGTGCAAAGCAGTCTGAAAAAGATTGGTAGTGAGATCTGGGTAACAAAGATTGAGAGCTACTTCAATCTCCTTTTCAAAGTGGTAAGCCACTCCTAACCGCTGCAGTGTGTCAATAAGCTTTAGCAGGACACAGGGGTCTTTATTATTGGATGTAAGCAAGCACTTAGCATTTTGTTTCAACCACTCCAATCGGGTCGAGTGGAACTCATACTGCAAGACAAGAAGCATGCATGTTTACAACAAATATGTAAGTCAGCCGTGTCTTTCAGAAAAATAAAATGACGTGCTTAGGGGGTGGAGTTAATTACAGAGTAGGGAGTACTCAAGGACAGAATGAGGTTGGGGTCCCAAATGCTAGGATGGTAATGAGCTGATCTCCGTGGTTTTTCTTGTAATCCATGGAGCTCTGAGACGATCATGGAGGGAAACATTGGAAGTCCTTGTCTGCAGCTTCTTCTTCTTCTTCTATTCTGTGGCAAAACTACGCGTCTTTGGCAGTTAAGAGTAACGCAACATGAGCTGGAGAGGGAGAAAAACATTGTGTATATGAGGAGGATATCTTGTGAACAAGTTGAGAATTAAGATCGAAGCAGCATGCATGTAAATCTCCTTCTTATATATACCAATACAGAGGCCTTGATCATTTTAGGTTCAAGTACTGTTGAGTACCCTCAGTTACCTTTGTTTTCTATTTTTTTAATCAAAAACTCTTCATAACCTCTTATTATTCATCTATCCTCCACATTCCACCTCTTTTTTAAATTTTTTTTAAAATTTTTTTTTATCAAATATTTTTTTATATGAATTGTGAATAAAAAATTTGAAATATTTAAAAATAAATAAATTCAAAATTTTTTTAAAAAAAATATTAAAAAATATGAAATGTGAAGTGTGAATAAATAGTAAGAAATTATCTAGCAAACTCATTTTTTAATTAGTAGCACGAGGAAAACATTCTACTCCCGAAGATTAGAAAGCTTTCCACGTACGGAAACCTCTTATTTTCTTCCTGTACAGTTTCTGAAAACAAATAATTAAGACTATAGAGGCTGGTGCACGTTTATCATGATTATGTTTGGGATAAAGATGAGAAATTTATCTCTATCTTATCTTTATTTTATTATTATATTTTTTTTAAATCTTCATATAAAATATAATAAATAATTTAATTTTTTCAAATTCTAATTTAATTTTTTCAAATTTCAAAATAATAATAATATTAAAAAATAATATTTTAAACTTTCATCTTAATACCATTCACAAAATTTTTTAAAATTCTCAACTTATCTCAACATCCAAACCTAACTATAAATTACGAGCCCTTAAAAACTCGACGAAAAGTATTATATTTTATTGTTCTTTCTATTATAGAAAAATCTAGTTATAAGCTATTCTGTACAATAATATGCGTACATATTTAATATTATTGATTATAAAGTAGACTTTATTGAAAACAATATTAATTTAAATTTAAAATATAAATGTAACATCATTAATACACAGACTGGTACACAAATTTATTTATACATAATAAAACTCTTTTATTATTATCCTTTCATCATCTTTTCACGTGCATTAATTAGTTTTCAAACGATTTCAACGTTCATTATTTATAATCCAATCATATGATGTGAAGAGATGCCGAAATGACGGTGACTCGGAAGATAGCAAATATAACGATTTCAACGTTCATTATTTATAATCCAATCATATGATGTGAAGAGATGCCGAAATGACGGTGATTCGGAAGATAGCAAAATATAATTAATTTTCAAACACGGCAGTCACTTATTGGAAATAAGAGTTACTTCCAAATCTCGTGTCGCCAAAAGATGCCTACTATTTCTGAACTCAGTAGTATTTCAAGAAACTTCAAGGAATCTATTATAATTATAAAAAAAGTTAATATACTAATAGCACTTTTCATTAATGCTGACCCACTTCATTGATGAATTAAGTGTATAAAAAATAGGCATGGAAAGAACTATTTGCATAAAAAATTACTTTTGCATCAGTTGGATCGATCTTAAAGGCACTTGTAGCTTTCAAAAATAGGATTAAACATCATTTAGCTCACTAGGGACGCCATCACATATAAGACAAAGAAATTAAGAATGCATTAATATTGGATATATGTATGTAATATATAATCACAAATTGCATGTGGCTCAACATTTCTACCTAACATACATAGGTAATTAAAAAATATAAATGATAGTGCGTAAGTGAGTATCCTCTCTTTTCTCTCTGAAAAGGGGTGGAGTGGTGCGTAAGTGAGTGGAACGTGGGTGGCGGTTATAACGGCAGGAAAAGAATTTTGGAGGTGGTCCCTGCAGTGTGAGGAGGTGGCTCTGGTAGACAACTACCGTCAGGTGTCAGAGGAGGATGAAAATCACGACAGAAGGAGTAAAAAAAAACCCAGGCAACGTCATTTTTAGTGCTAATCATAGTGATTGGTATAGAGAAATGGAGGATTTGGAGGAGAAATGGAAGGAGCTGAGGCTGCTAGATGAGGAAAGCAAGGAGATAGAGATTGATGATGATGTACCGGAGGAGCTCAAGCTGAAGGAACAGAGGTCTTTAATGGCGAAATTCTGTTCGAAAAGGCTGATCAACAAGGAGCTTCTGGAAACCATGTTAGGAAGAATCTGGCGAATCAGTAAGGAGGCATTGTTCACGGAGGTGGGTCCAAATGTCTTCGCTATTGTGTTTGATAATATTACTGATAAACAAAGAGTATGGTCGAGAAGACCATAGTTGTTTGATAACCAACTGTTGGTCCTTAAAGAGTTCGATGGGAATGCTCCCCTCAAACAAGTTGAGTTTCACTCAGAGAGTTTCTAGGTGAGATTTCATAATCTACCACTATCATGCATGACAGAAAAGAGAAGGAAGCAAATAGGGGATACGGTGGGAAGGGTGGAAAAGGTAGATGTGCAGGAAGATGGAAGTGGATGGGGGAAGTTTTTGAGAGTTCAGATTCACATGGACATAACTTAACCTATGGCATGAGGAAGAACACTCACAGTTAAAGAAAATAATGTCTAGGTCCCATTTAGCTATGAGAAGATGCCAAGAATTTGTTTCTTGTGTGGTTGCATATACCATGGGATCTTTGGTTGCAAGGGGGAGGGGAACTCGTTAGGAGTAGGAAATCAGTATGGTCAATGGATGAGGGCAACACAACCTCAAAGAAACAGGTTGTTCAATAATGACTATAGGAGAAATGTAGAAGGAAGTAGATGGAGAAACGAGAAGGAAAATTTATCTCTAGGTGAAGGAAAAGGGAGGGAAATAGTAGAAGAGAGCAAAAGGGAAGGGGAAAGAGATGAGGGAGGGCTAAGAACGAGTGAAAAAAGTCAAGGTAGTGAAAATGGGGTGAGTGAAAAATCAAGGGGGGAGGGGAGCTAGTAGGGGACAACTTTCTTAAACAAGTTGAAGTTGTCATGGGAGACAAAGCTTTACAGGAAGTTGAGGTGCAATTTGAGTCTATGGTGGGGGAGGAAAATTCAGAGAAAGAAGTAGAGGAAGTAGGCAACGTGGTGGCGGATAGGGAGGTAGTGAAGAAGAGGGTATGGAAGAGGAGGGCACGGGCTAAACACAAAACAGAAGGGTTGAGTCCAATAAAGGAAACACAAAAGAAAAGGAATGGGGCTAAGGTGGTGGAAATGGGGGGTGACAAGACATGTAAGAGAAGGAAAGGGTGTGATCTAGCTGACAAGGCTAAAGGAATGGCGGAGGCTGTGATACAGCCCTGCTAATCATCATGAAACTCTTGAGTTGGAACTGCTGAGGGTTAGGGAACCCTTGGACAGTTCAAGATCTCTGCTCTATGGCAAAGAAATCTAAACCTAGTATTGTTTTCATCATGGAAACAAAACTTAATAGTAAGAAATGTGATAGAATAAGAAGAAGGTTATTGTGTGATGGATGTTTTGGAGTGGATGCCGTGGGAAAAGGGGGGGGGGGCTGGCTTTGTTATGGAAGGATAAGGTGCAGTTGGAAATTGTGAACCATTCCCAAAAGCACATCAATGCATGGGTTAGAGGAAAAGGGAAAACCAGATGGCTTTTAACTTGTTTCTATGGCCCACCTAAAACTATTAAGAGGAAAGAGGCATGGTGTTTGCTTAAAGCCATGAAACCTAGGGGCAATAAGGGCTGGTGCATAGTAAGAGACTTTAATGAAATCATAACTAATGATGAGAAGTGGGGAGGCAAGGCTAGACCTGAAAACCAAATGGAAATGTTTAGAGAACTAATAAGAGATGGAAACCTATATGATTTGGGATGGAGGGGTGACAAGTATACTTGGAGCAATTCTCATACGGATGCAACCTTTACTAAAGAAAGGTTAGATAGAGCTATGGCGAACCCCCAATGGATGAACATATATTCTGAAGCATGGGTGGAAGTTTTAGTGGCTAGAACCTCTGACCATAAGCCATTATTAGTTCATGTTAATGTGCAGGACCCTGGTTCAAGGTTGCAAGTTAGCCAGAGGAAAAGGGGATTCAAATATGAGGCTAGTTGGGCATTAGAAGAAGATTGTGAAGGGCTATTACAAGAGGCCTGGAGAGGCTGTTCAGAAGTTACTAGTTTGTTGGAAAACAGTAGGAAAGCTTTTCAGAGGTGGAACAAAAATAAGAAGCAAAGACATGGGTAGGAAGTAGAGGAAAAAACCAAGTTTTTTCAGAATCTATAGGCTGTGGAAAATGGGAGCAATGTGGAGGAAATTAGAAAGGTTTCTAAAGAGGTGCACCTAGCACTTGAGAAGGAGGATCTTTGGTGGAAGCAACGTGCAAAGAGAAACTGGTATAAGCATGGAGATAGAAATACTAAGTATTTCCATGCTTGTGCAAACCAAAGAAGGAAAAGGAACTTTGTAAATGAAGTGGAAGATGAAAGCTGTAGAAAATTTATTGGTATTGAGAAGGTGGAAGAAACGTTTAGAAGGTTCTTTGGCAAGTTGTTTCGAACTACCAACCCAAGTTAGGTTAAGATTGATAGGTGCCTTGTGGGTATGAGCGAGAAGGTAACTTTAGAAATGAATGAAAGGCTATCAAGAAAATTCACATCAGTAGAAGTGGGGGAAGCAGTGAAACAAATGGCCCCATTAAAAGCTCCTGGTCCAAATGGATTTGGACCATGTTTCTACCAAAATCATTAGGGTGTAGTTTCTGAAGAAGTGTGTAGAGCTACTCTAGACATTCTAAATGGCAATCCTATTGACCCTAGCCTCAATTATACCTATTTAGCCTTGTATCCCAAAAGCTGAGACACCCAGAAAAGTTACTGAATACAGACCTATAAGTCTGTGTAATGTCATGTACAAAATTGTCTCTAAAGCTATCTCCAATAGATTCAAATTTGTTTTATCGGAGGTTATTTCCCCCTCTCAAAGTGCTTTCCTACCTAGTAGACTTATTAATGACAATGTCATGGTAGCCTATGAGTTATTGCATTCAATGAAGAGTAGAAAAAAAGGGAAAGTAGGAAGTATGGCTATGAAGTTAGATATGTCTAAGGCCTATGATCGTGTGGAGTGGAACTTTTTGGAGGTTGTTTTGACTAGACTCGGTTTCTATAAGCAGTGAATAGAGTTGGTGATGAAATGTGTTAAATCAGTCTCTTACTCAGTTTTGATCAATGGGGTACCTGGCCACAAATTTTGGCCTTCTAGAGGATTGAGACAAGGTGACTCTTTGTCACCTTCTATCTTTATTATCTGTGCTAAAGGACTAAGTAGTTTGCTGGATTATCACGAGAAGAGAAAGCTCACAAGAGGGGTGCTAGTAGCTCGAGGAGGAACTAGTATAAATCACTTGCTTTTTACAGATAATTGCATCTTATTTGGAAGAGCAAATATTAACGAGTGGAGGAAAATCCAAGATATTCTACTGGTTTATGAAAAGGCTTCTGGACAGTTCCTTAACAAAGAAAAAACTTATGTGTTTTTCAGCAACAACACACAGTTAACAGACAAGCAGGCCATTAAGGAAGTTGGAAATTCATTTGTTTGTGGCACTTATGAAAAATATCTAGAACTTCCTGCTATGGTGGGGAGACCAAGGTTCAACACTTTCAGAAATCTCAAGGAGAAGATTTGGCAAAAAATATCCAGTTGGAAAAACACGTTCTTATCTCAAGCTGGAAAAGAAGTACTTATCAAGGCTGTGCTACAGTCTATTCCAACCTTCACCATGGGTGTTTTTAAACTCCCTAATAAATTGTGTAAGGAAATCAATGTTATGCTCTCTAAATTCTGGTGGGGAAGACAGCAGGAGGGGCGAGGATTGGTGTGGAGGAAATGGAAAAACATGAGTACTCAGAAAGGTAGAGGGGGAATGGAAAAACAAGGGTGGAGGATACTTAAGTATCCATTGTCTTTGGCAGCAGTCTTACTTAAGGAAAAATACTTTAGGTTAGAGAATTTTCTGGATGCTAAGTTGGGTGCTCATCCATCTCTGGTATGGAGGAGTATATGGTCTGCAAGGGACCTTTTGAGAGAGGGACTAAGGTGGAAAGTGGGGGATGGAAAGGAGATAAATATATGGAGTTCAAAATGGCTCCCTAAACCCACTTCCTTTACTGTACAGACCCCAGTAACTTTATTACAAAAAGATGCTAAAGTGGAAGAATTGATTGATAGGCAGAAGGGTGAGTGGGATGTAACAAAAATAAGATCCATTTTCTCAGAGGAAGAAGTTGAATAGATCCTAAGCTTGCCTTTGAGCAGAGGAAGAGCAAAGGATAAGATATTTTGGGGACCAGCTAAGAAGGGTATGCTTACAGTCAAAAGTGCTTACTTCCTGCACTTGGAGTTAAAAGAGAGAAGCAAATGAGAGAGTTCATCAGAGAGTAAAGCAGATGATATATGGAAGAGCATTTGGGACCTTGAGATACCAGGTGTGACAAAGCTTTTCCTATGGAAAGCTGCAAACAGACCACTACCAACAAAAGTTAACTTATACAAAAGAAAGGTTACAATGGATAAAAACTGCCCTATGTGTGATGCAGAAGAAGAGTCTTTTATACACGTTTTGTGGGAATGCCCTGCAGCAAATGATGTATGGGGCAATGATGCAAGTCATGTTAAGAAATGGAATAGATCAGAGGTGGATTTCCTGGAACTATGGGAACAACTCAGATGTAGACTTAACAAGAACCAGTTAGAGGAGGTGGCAATGTTATTAAGAAAGATCTAGCTCAAGAGAAATGAATGGGTTTTTGAAAAAAGATTAGGTTGTCCCAAAATTTCTTTCGTTACTACAAAGGCAGCTTTGCAAAAGTTTCATGAGTCACAGTAGGTTAACTCAGTGTAGTAGGTTAACTCAGTTCAGCAAGTAGAGGCATGGGAGAAACGAGGAAGGGGATTTGTTAAGGTAAATTGGGATGCCTCTCTAGATGTTAAAAGGAAGATAATGGGGATTGGTATCATTATAAGAGATGAAGAATGAGAGGTTTTGGTGGCTGGATGTGATCTCAAGAATAATGTGAGGAGTGTAGCAGTTGCAGAAAGTTTTGCTTTGAGGAAAGCAGTGGAATTGTGTTCAGAACTCAATATACAAAATGCTATCTTTGAGGGTGATGCAAAGGGAGTGGTTGAGGCTGTACAGAGTAATGAAGAAGTTATTCTTGATTTTAGTTCTATTATTGATGATGTTAAGTTCCTTCTTAGAAATAGGACAGACTGGACTATACAATTTGTTAGTATAAAAAAGACATAGTAGCCCATACTTTAGTAAAGGAAGCCTTAGTGATAGGAGAAGAACAAGTGTAGATAGAAGAGGTCCCGAATTTCATTGTGGGATGCCTTCTTAATGATACTAGCTGTAACTCATAGTTTCAATGAAAGGTTTCTGAGGTTATTTTCAAAAAAAAAAAAAAAAAACATATATAGGTAATTGAGCGCTTAAATTAGTTAGAATATAATAGTAACTTCATGAGTTTGTTGACTAATTTGCTAAGTCATATTAAGGTACGTAGGAGATAGGTTTGAGTAATCGAGGTTACGTACTTTGCTTATTTATTGTAGGTTAAACATGCATGATTATAGAGTAATATATATATATATATCAAAGCAAGTTAGAGACCACTATATATATATAATATGTGAGTAATGCTACTCATCATATCAACTTTCATCATTCTCCTATCATCCTATAATGTGGCATTAGATGATTGTAGATTATTTATTACATTCCACTTGTGAACTTATTATCTAATGCTACATCATGAGATGATGGGAAGATGATGAAAGTTGAGATGATGAATAGATTTTTCCATAATATATATAATTTTGATAGCACGAAGTCTATTTCTACAGAGTCAATAATTAACTATCTAATTGTCTTGTTTTACTATTAATTAAATGAGTAAGCCACCATCTTCAAGTGAATTGGATGACCATCTTGGGTTTGTGGAGTCTAGTTTGTGAGCTGAGAAAATATCAGATAGAAAGTCCGCTCGATAATTGCACGATGTGTTGCTTAAGAGAAACTCAAACAGAGAGCTCACTCAAGGCTCGCGCGACAGGTAGCTCGAGTGAAACTCAAGCAGAGAGTTTGCTTGAGACGCACTCGACACTCCAGTGGAGTGAATAACCCAAAACTGATCACCTTAGGGTTTTTTCCGTGCCATTTATATACATATATATATTTATATATGTATTGTTTAAAGCATATGTGGGTTGCTTGAGGAGCAGAGGAAATCAGAATTCCTTGGCGGATAAGGAAAGACACTTGAAAGAGAGGGAGTGATTGTGAGGAGAGAGAAATCTTGTGTTCTCACAATGTATTGTAAATTCCTCTTTGAATAAAATCCCCTAGAATTCCACGGATGTAAACATATTGTTGAACGACATAAATTTTGTATTGTGTGATTGTTTATTTTTCTTGTTGCATGTTACTTGTTTGTAGCATCGTTGGTGTGAACTTGGGGTGTTATTATTAATTTCACAACAACTGGTATCAAAGTTTCAGGCTTGGGTTTGAGTAAGAACGAGGACAAGAGAAGAAGTGAAGGTAACTCAAATAGAGAAGTTTGATGGTACATATTTTGGATATTGAAGAATGCAGATTGAGGATTATGATTTTTATGGGAAGAAACTCCTTCTTCCTCTACTAGGGAAGAAGTTAGATATCATGGAGAATGCTGATTAGAACTTGTTAGGTTAACAGGTCTTGGGGGTTATTCAACTGACCCTATCGTGATCAGTTGAACATAATGTTATTAAGGAAAAGACCACAACAGATCTTATAGCGGCTTTGTCAGGTATGCATGAAAAACTGTCGCCGAATAATAAGGTGCATCTGACAAAAGAAGTCGTTCAACCTCAAGATGACAAAAGATAGGTCAGTTGCCCAACACTTGAATAATTTCAATACTATCATAAATTCATTATCGTTAGTCAAGAATGAGTTTGATGATGAGATTTGAGCATTGATCCTATTAATATTATTGTTGAATTGTTAGGAGGTCATGAGAATGATTGTGAGTAATTTTGCAGGTAAGATGAAGTTGAACTGCGACAACATTCGAGATCTGATCCATGCTAAGGAGGTGTGCAGAAGAGATTTTGGTGGGTTCTCAGATTCGGGTTCTTCCCTTTGACACTCAAGACAAGGACATTCTACACCCCTAGTGTGAATTGCTCTAGCAGTCTAGAAGGTTATGGATTGTTTCCTATGTGGCACGTGTTTATGGTGTAGATATCCGGAACAAGGTAGATTGGCTTTTATCAAACCTAAAAAAAAAATAAAAAAAAAAAAGAAAAATACGTGCATTTTTCTGGACATGAAAAAAAAAAGTGCGATGGAATCATGGAAGGGAGGGAGAAGAAATGGCTGATGAAAAAGCTTAATTCATGGAAACATCACATCTTCTTCCTGTAACGGTATATAAAAACAAAAATTTAGAGCATGGGTCGGTGCACATTTGTCATATGGCAGATTGAAAAACTCGACTCGGTCTCCTAGCTAGGAAACCAAGATTCCTTCGCGGTTTAAGTCAACATTTAACTGGCTAGGGACCCCATCATATATATATATATATATATATATAGAGGAATGCATTATTGGGATGCTAATCAATTATGATATATGTAATTACGAATTAAGACTAAACATTTCTATCTAACCTTAAACTTAGAATAATAGTTGACGTTTGTTGAATGATTTGTTAAAGAATAATGTTACTTTTTTTTCCGTCGTTTTCTCATGATCATTTTATAGAGTCGAGGGTCACACGTGTCTACTTCAATCTCCTTTCCAAAGTGGTAAGCCACTCCTAGCCAACTTTGTCGCCAATGAATCCTTCGCACGTACTGAAAGACGGGGAGAGGGAAAGGATAATGGTCGTGCACAGGAACAAAAGAATGCCCATAGCCATTTCCAAGCGATTCCAAATCAAACTTTCACAGACCGGAAAAATTCTTATCTTCCTACTACACGCTGCTCATTGGATTTTCGGTAAAAGGACTGAAATTTACGGTCCCGGTCCTTTGTTTCACTATAAAATGATTTTTGAAAATTATTTCTAAATTGGTTTTTTCTTTCCTTGACATAAGTTTTTTGGTATTTTGATACTCATGTTACTCATCATTTTTTTTACATAAAAAAATATTAGAAGATGATGATTAAAAGAAAAAAAAATTATTCATTATCTATTTTCTTATCATCCTCTAATTATTTCATAATGTGATATTAGATGATTGATTCACTCAAGACATCTGAAAATCAATTTCCAATTTTACATCATAGCTCTCGAATATTAAATAACATTCCGCTATTCCTCAACTTGATTTCCTATCTTTCGTATTCATTTCCTCTCCTTTGGTCCTGATCCTCCCCTTCATTTATTTTTTATTTTTTATAATTTCTAATTTTTTTTAAAATTTAATATATATTAATTTCTTAAACTTATAATATTTTTGAACACTTTTTTTCTAAATTAATTCTATTTTTTATTTTTTAACTACTTTTTTTAAGTTTTAAATTTTTACTTTTTATTTTTAAGGTTTTTTTTTTTTAATTTACATGGCACGTGACATGTCATGCAGTTTGCTGCGTCAATATAGTTAGTAGTTTAATTTCTAAAATAATGACTAATTACTGGATCAATATTCTTGAAATCACTTAAGATAAAAAGTTCAATTAAAATGCACAAAGAGCAATTTGACTTTAAGATAATTAATTAATTATAGAAGTAAAAGTTGGAACATAAATAATACATATATCACATAAAAATCTAAATTTAAAGTTATTGGCAGTACCAAACAACCAAAAAAGGTTTTCAAGAAAGTAATTGTTTTCTTGAAAACTAATTGGCTAAATAGTTTTGCTTAAAATAAGTGTTTTACATGGAAACAAATGGACCCATAAGAGCATTCACAATGTTTTAGGTCTAAAATTTAGTTAGAATGTTATCTTTGGGCCATAACATAGACTTCTAGCTAGATTAGTCTATATTGAACTAGTTATTTTAAAGTCTAAATAAGAATAAAATATTATATATTTTAATAATATTTGATAATTTTTTTTAATATTTTAAAAATACACTTCATATACTAATTAATAAATTTATTTTTATATTTTACAAATACACTTTAGATATTTTAATAATATTTAACAATTTTTTATATATATATATACAATACACATCAGCGCAAACCTGAGCCTTTTTTTTCCAAACTCATCCCTATGAAATAAAGATACTGCAAAATAAATAATAAATAATAAATAAAAAGAGAAGATAAGTCCTCTTATGCCAAAAACGGAGAAAGGCTAAAACAAAATATTGTTAAATGAACATCAACTGCAAATGCAAATGTAGAGAGACAGGAAGTTGATGAAAAGAATACAATAATGGGATGGAGGGTGAACAGTAACTCGCCAACAATAGAGCGCTCCCTTAATTTACTGTAGCTCAAGTCTTAAGCTTTGGACTTTTAGCTAGTTCAATGTAGATGTTTTTTTTTCACATATAGACAAATTATGGACTTGCATTGACATTTGGTTAGGCTATTGCCAATGTTCTGGCTAGCCATTATCAAGTTTAAATTTTGACTAAAATTTTAGATTTTGGCCAAAACTAAAATATTTGAAGAGGTTAATTTACATTGGATTAGTCATTCTAAAGTCAAAATAATAATATAATATTATATATTTTAATAATTTTTTAATTCTTCTTTATTTTACAAATATACTCCATATATTAATTAATAATTTAATTTTACTGTCCAAATAAATTATTTAACATGAAGAAGAAAGGAAAAAAAAGGAAGAAGAAATAAAGATAAAGTGAATATTCTTTTGATTGGTAAATAGTAACTCACCAAATATGACTTTTGTTTTTTATTTACTGTAGCTCATAACTTAACTTGAAGTGATTTGGTTAATCCAATGTAGTTGATTTTGAAAAAATTTAGTCAAAATTTAGACTTGACTGGCATTTGACTAGTCCAAATGTTAGTGCTGTTAGCTTAATCATGAACAGCTCTTTTGGTAACCATAGACAACAAAAATTTCATTTATTTTTTCAACTTTTTACATTTTTCTTTAAAGGAAAATGACTTTTTTATTGATCATGTTTGTCAAACATGATTGGAAGAAAAAATAAAGGAAAATAATTTTTTATGATGGTTGTAAAAAGTGATTATAAAATGGGATGGTCAGATATATAGAAGGGAGAACAGAAGGTGTTTAATATTTCAAATGTTTTATAATTGATATAATTAAGCTGCAAATAGGTGAGAGAGGCAGGGCTAGCTGGGAAGAGAGGATCCTCATGACTAATTGCAATATTCTTATCACTACGCTTATCAGTGAGTGACTCACAGTATAAGGTGAGCTTAAGGAGAGAATGATATTGGGCTTCCAAATGCTAGGATGGTAATGCGCCGATCTGCGTGGTTTCCCTTGGAGCTTTGAGACGATCATGGAGGAAGCTGGCCACCTTGGAAGCCCTTGCCTCCTGCTGCTGCTTCTTCTTCTTTTCTGTGGGAAAAGTAGTACGTTTCTTTGGCAGTTAAGAGTAGTAACCCAACACGTCGAGCTGGAGAGGGAGGAAAACATTGGATCTTAAGCTTTCATGGAAACATTATATATAAAACAAACATTGATCAGTACGGGGCGAATATATCGTCTCGTGGCTCTAACACCACCCTGTTCCCTTTTATTTTTACAAGTTCGAGCATCTATCGGACGAATCGTACTCACCACGAAAATCATGTGATCTTATTACCTCGTGAAATTGGACCTTCATTTTGGTTCATGGGATATATCGTCTTGTGGGGGCAAGTACTTATTTTGTTAGATTTATGGCTAGTTTAGAATATTAAAAGATATCTGTAAATAATAACGAAATGATTTAAATTAAAATATTTTATTAAATTTTAAAAATGAGAAAAAAATTGAATAAAAATATTATAAAATTAAAAATCTGTCTGATTATTATTTTTATTCTGAAATTTAAAAATGTTAATTTTTTTTATGTTTTGTTTGAAAAATTGAAAAAGTTGTGTTGGATTTGTGAAATTGGACCTTCATTTTGGTTCGTGGGATATATCGTCTTGTGGGGGCAAGTACAGTGGTGGTTGTGATTTATTATTTTCTTAAATTTATGGCTAGTTTAGATTATAAGAAGATATATGTGAATTATAATGAAATGATTTGAATTAAAATATTTTATCGAATTTTAAGAAATTAGAAAAAAATTAAATAAAAATATTATAAAATTAAAAAATTGTTAGAATATATTTTTTAATATTATTTTTATTCTAAAATTAGAAAATGTTATTCTTTTTTATATATTTTTTTTAACATTTAAAAAAATTGTATTCGATTTTGTGTTTGGATATTGATTAGAAGAAGAATTTTAATATTTGAAATTAAAAAAAAATTATATTTAGGTGATGTTCGATAAAATAAATATATGAAATTACCTAAAATTATCTCGGTCTCCAAACAAGTCCAGCACATGGGAATTAAGGTCGTTAAGGGATGATGCATCATGCTTTGTCCTTATTTGGAGGAATAAAAACATGGTATTTTGGGCCTTTGGCAATTGTGGTTAACGTTGGAGGAAAAGCCTTTTGTACCTGCGATATTTAGGTTGGGTAGGTTTTTTCCACATCCACGAGAGATGCATTTTTTTAAGTTTTGCTATACAATCTCCATCACATTATATTTTATATTTTTAAAAACTTTTAAACTGTTAAAATTAAATGTTTTTTTTTTGAATTTATTCTTTTAAATTATTTCAAATTTTCTATTCATTATTCATATAATAAATATTTAATAAAAGAAAAAAATTTAAAAAAAAAATATGATAGAGATTGTGTGAATAGTAGGAGGTTGTGAAAATTTTTTGAAAAGTAAATATTTTCCATGAATTCAAAACCATTCAAGCATAACTCCTCCACATTGGATTAGGCAAAATAAATTATGAAAAAAGAAATCTCAATCTTGTCTATTGTTACATATTTTCTTTTTATTTTCTCATGTTTATGATCCTGCAAAGCAATACTTCCATTGCAGATGTTTACGAGCTATCAGGTGGTACAAATCCTACTCATTGTAAAGTCTAGCCCTAGATAATATCGCAATGCCCCCTTAAGCTGCCGTCATAAATGGATTATGCAAGTGATAGCTGCAAGAAAATTAGTTCGAACATGCAGCAAGCTATATACAGCAAAGAAAGATAAAACAGAGACCACATTATATGTCCTCAATCTTGTTGCAATCCAATAATTTCCATGTCATATCCCTACATCAACTTGAAAATGAAGCAGAATATACAGCACAACTTCAGTTCAATTTCTCTCGGGATAATCTGCCAAAACATCAACAACAAAAAGACAAGATGACGACACCATGAACATATTCATAAGCAAATCATCCTATGTAATAAAACTTATATCTTAAGTTAATAATGTGATCTAAAGCAAAACTTTGAAACCCCCTATGAATTTGACACAACGGGTCTCGACAAAATCCAACTGTGTCCTTAAAATCATACCAAATTGAACCCAATCAAAATATAGACCAAACACAACCATAAACCCAAAGATTACCTCCGTTTCTAAGCCCTCTTTTTCATTATCTCTAACTTAAGCTTACTTAGCTCGTGAAGAAACTCCGTTTTCTTCACATACGCCTCCAACTCAGCCTCCCTCACCATCCTGCCCTTGTTCTCCAACTCCATCGCTTTGGCGTTTCCAATGCCCACCATGAAATCCCTCGTATAACTCTTCCCAAACCCCAAACAACCCGTACCTGCCATCGTCTCCAATGCAGCATTCAAACATGGATAACTCTTGCCAAGGTTTTCTGTTTTTTCATCACCCTTCGTCTCCCCATTATCCAATCTCTCCTTTCCCCCAGGAGCCACTTCTTGCTTTGGTAATGCCAATGCCACTGAAATGCCGTTATTAGCTTTGCCTTTTTGATTGCTAGATGGCTCATTTTTGTTGTTAGCCACATTGCCCCAAATCTTCTTGGAAAGCTCGAAGGCCTTGTGCTCGTGGGGCTTGGAGAAAACCATGTCCTCGCCACCTTTCTCGAAGTTGGTCCGGTATTTCTTCTTCATCCTCCGAATCTTATCCATCAACTGGACCTTGGAGACCTCCACGTGGAGTTTTCTCTTCATGAACTCGTGGAGCGCACCCATGTCTGCGTACGAATCCGACCCTTTCTTGGACTCGTACTCGATCATGCCCTTGAGAACGGCGAGCTCGTTCTCCTCGCTCCACAGCCGTTGTAAGGTTCCGGGTGGCTTCTTCGAATCCTCATCGTCGCCGTTGGTGGCCAACGATGACGATACCTTCCTCTTCTTTGGGTCCTTTGTGTTGCTAGGTTCGGTCTCTGCTGCACGCTTCGACAAAGACCCAGAAACAGCGATCGGAGTGGATTGGTTGTTGCTGTTATTGTCGGGCTTCTTGGGCTTGGGTAGCTCTCCCATTGGCTTGGAAGTGATCGGCTTAATGGTGAAACCGGAGACGGACGGGGTAGCAGGGGACTTTTCGGACTCAGAGGCGGACCCGGATTCAGTTTCGGATCCGGATGAGGTCTGGGGTTTGGAGACGACCTTATAAGAAGATGATGAGTTTACAGAGGGTTTCCTCGCAGGGGATTTTTCTTCCTCTTCTTCTTCATCTTCCCCATCATCATCATCCTCTTCGTCGTTTTCTTCACCTTGTTCATCTTCAGACTTTTCATTCTCTTCTTCTACTTCTTCATCTGAAACAGCATCTTCATCAGACTCTTCGTCTTCTCCAGAAGTATAGGCGGGGGGTGGGTCTTCTTTAAGCCGCTTCGAAGCCATTAAAAGTCAGAGAGCAGAAGGAAGAGACTAGATATGGATTTTATAATGTAGGGTTTTGGCCGAGACGACCTTAAAATCCTACGAAGATGTACGTGCGCTGCGCCTGCGTTCACAAGATTTGTGACGACACTCCGTTTATGTCTTGACAAAAACGACAACTCAAATGTAACTGTTTATTTATTATTGGTTAAATTGACATCTAGTCCTATGCGATTTGACAATTTTACAAATTAGTAACAGTGCTTTAAAAGGTTTTTGAATAAGTTCTTGTGGTAAAATTCTTAATGTAACGTTCTTATTGAGAAATGCTACAATTTTTTAATAATTCTTTTATTTTTCTAATTTTTCTTTTATTTTTCTAAGTTCTTGGACCTGGCCAAGCGTCAAATACAAGGCAAAAAATATTTGGGAAAAGTACACTTTGAATACTCAAACTGCTTGTGGTTTTGCATCTTACACCAACTACAATAAACCGCCTAATAGCAATTTTGTTGAATTCTAATTATTAAGATGGATGAAAAGTAGGTAATAATCGTGAAAATCGAATCTTAATAAAGAGTGCACATTAAAAGCTTTTTGGTAGTCGGAGGATGCAATGGATTCTTTTAGTAATTATACGTATAATCGTGAGATGCGTAAATATAATGTAATCATTTTAAAAAAGAGTGGAATTCAGGACCGACTCTTCCATTTAACGAATTAAACAATTGCCTAAGGCTCCTATCGGAAGAAGGTCTAAAAAAAAATCTAAAAGTATAATTTTTTCAAAAGAAAATAAAAATATCTAATTAAAAAAATTAATTAAGAGAACCTCAAAAGTATTAAATATATATTATTTCATTATTAGTTTTAAAAGTATCCCACATAATAATTGTTTTAACTACTCTCTTTCTAAGAATACACTTCTATTTTTTTATTATTAGTTTATATATAATATAAAAATTATAAATAGCAAAATCTAATTTTCGAGTGTTCATAAATATTTTTTGTATGATCATTTGAAAAGACAAGGGCCTACTTTTTCCTAAATGTGTAGGTTATTTATAAAACTTTATTGAAAATAATGATTATAATTGCTTTTAAGGCTCTTTTATATACTAAGAATACCTCATAATATCTGTTAATAGTAATAAAACAGTTTGAATTAAGATATTTTTTTAAATTTTAATAAATAAGAGAGAAAAAGTTGAATTTGAGAATACCTAAAAGCATTTGTGTTCCCAAATGGCCCTTAAGAGTTTAAAGCACGTCTTATAAAACTATATTCGATAAAATCCTCTAAATCAACAATTTTCTAATAAAGATTAAGTTGGTTATTAGTTGAAAAGGTAGTATAAAATCTTAATCAGTAATTTTACTTGGCAAATTATTGGAATTATTTTTAAATAAAAATAAAATGTAAAAATTAAAATTAAAATAATTTTATTTAATTTTACTTTTTAAAATAAAAAAATCTCAATAAAAATCTTAGCTTTAAGCCCCTGAACCTATTGAGCTGGTCCTAATGAGATTTATTATTAAAAAATTAATTTTTTTCATGTAAGTCTAATATTTTATTTACTTTTTTTCAAAACGATTATGCGACAATTGTATAATTTACGATTGTAAATATCTTTACTCACTACCTACAGGTGATGAGTAGGGGGTTCAAATCAAAAACCCCTGGCTGGTTTTGGGGATTTGCATCTCATTGGGCATACTCGAAAGTTGACAAAGCCTAATAGCAGTGCAGATGAAAGCCACTTGCAGTTGCGGATGCATCCAAAGCATATGCAATATAATAGCAGAAAGCTTTTTTACTTCAATTCAAAATGTGGGGAGAGGAAAACTATATGCTTCCAATTCAAACATTCTAGTTTACCCATTAAAGATGAATGCTAAGGAGAGAGACTCTCATCATCTGAACTAGAGTTGTACATCCGCCGCTCCACTATTGCTGGAAATAGCCGCTGATGTAAATCTAGAGACTGCTGATGAGTTTCTGAAGAAGATGACACTGATGGAGCCTCTTTCATGGAAGTCTTCACCATCTTCATCCCAGTATCCCTAACCTCTTTACATGCCTTGTCTAACATTCTCAAGAAATCACGTACAATTGCAAATAAGCGCAAGCCTTCATCCATTCCTGCTTTCCCATGGAAGTAATCTGCGGCTTGTTTCACCAGAGCTAAGACTCTCTTTTCTTCCTCCAATAGCCTTGAAATGTCCGCTTCCACACACTCCACGAAATTGCCCAGTGCACGATGGAATTTGCCGTCTTCATCCAGACTCTTCATCTCAGCATTCAGGAAATTTTTAGTTTTTATCATTGAGTGGTGGAGTTTTGACACTGTAGATGTTAGGCCATCAGAATCTATGAATGCTGCTTTTTTTATATCTTCGAGTTCACTGCTTAAGCCTGAAACCACCTGAAGACCAAGCTTACAATAATGCTCTGCTGATTCTTCAGTGTGATCCTCAGCAAAATCGTCAGTTTTCATGCTGGAGACGCTCTTGTTTGCTCTGGCTGTACGGATAGCTCGTTTGCCTTCAGAACGGATGATCTCCTGAACGACAAAGTGCAGTAATGTGGTTTTGCCATCAGTTCCTTTTACATCTGACAGTTTCAAGAGTGTATCAAGCTTAAATGCGTGTGCGCCACCTCTGAAAGTACCATCATTCATGCGGTTTCCAGTTTTAAGAACTGCTTCCAAGAGTTTTAGGAATAGCCTGCTGCTTCTTAGTTTGTTGCTAGCTACCTGCCATTTAAGATGAGCCATGATTATCTAACCAGAAACATTTGGATATCGTTTACTAAAGGGATGTAGGATCTGGGACATTAGAGCTACATTCAACCACATAATTAGATGGGAGATGCAAGTTGTATCTCTGGCATAAAAAGCATGAGGATGCCATGGTCCTCAATCCTGTACTTTTACATGAGGATACCTTGCAAAATATAATTCAATGGGGGACAATTCATAGCTCTAGTGTCTCACCTCTAGAGTTGCCAAGGACTCTTTAACACTAGAGATCTCCTCCTGAACCGAACTCATAAACAGAAGTGACTCTAGTCGTTTAAATGCTAAGGGAAAGTCAACCAAAACTTTCAGGAACTGCTCTGCAGGGCCCAGTTGAGAAAGATCACCACTGAACAGCCTGAGCTTTAGTTCTTCTTCTGTTGTTGGTGCCATCTTAAGCAATGTCTGAAGGAGCTCCACAGGAAGCTCATTACCTGATTCAATCAATTAATAGCTTTCATGCCTTTAAACATGAAGTTAAACATAAACATGACGAAACAACTTTGGCTAAGTGGACATGGAACAAGACACTAAATTGCATCTAGGCTAGCAAAAGTAACAGCAAATAAAACATATTGTTCGTAGTTTCTTTCGTGTAGCTTTGACACAAGTCTTTACATACTGCTTGTTCATTTTCAACATAACTTGCTCGCTTATACCAATACCAATCAGTACACGAGCATGGTATTGAGGTTGAATGGTCTGCAGCCGACATACTTCAATTACCCAAGCTATTTTGTCATTCTAAAATTCTCTTTTCATCTGAAACAATACCAATTGAATGCTTTGCAATTCAAATTGTACAATGCACAGACCCAAACATGCAGAACCTTGGTCACAGCCCAAGCCGATCTTTATGGTGAAGTTAATTAATTATGAGCACATTCACCCTACACACTAACATGCAGAATTAACTAATTAATATATGCACCATAATATGATAAAATGACCAAATTTTTTAGCCCATCTAACTAGAATGATACTCCAGTTCCTGACGGGATCACCATATAATCTTCATTTAAATATTGATAGACCAAGTTGGTTAAATTTTAACTGACATGATTTTTCAAGATAACTCTGTTTCTATTTTTTTCAAATCTTGATGTGTATATGTATATTTTGCTTTTTTCAAGAAATCTCACTTAATGATTATTTCATGCTTCTCTTAGTACATGAGATGTCACTTTGCAGCTTCAGCTATTTCTTGAAACACAAAGCAAGTTTCTTGTGTGTATATGAAGGGAGCTCTTCAGGAATAGAGCTAGGAAAGTTCCTTAAGAGTTTTCATTTATTCATGCTAATAATGAAATGCTTTTTTCACTTGATGGCCCTTCCAGGAGAGAGAGAGAGAGAGAGAGAGAGAGAGACACCTTCTTGAAGAGCATCGAGGACTTCTTCTGTTGTCACATTCAGCGCTCGTAGAAGAATCGATAAATTTTGTGCTTTCTTAGGGTCAAGGATCTGAATATACTGGACCGAAGGCTCAAGTGATGCTGCCTCTTTCTTGCGCTCAATTTTGTTTTTGTCCATATTGTTATAACCAAATAGTGACTCTATCATCTCCTCATTGAACCTGTAAAATTTGTACAAGATTCAGCGGTTGAATGACAGTTGACTTGTGCTTATTCACTGAAAAGATATAGATATGTTCTTACTGGAATGATCCAGAGCTGATCTCATGCCAGACCATTGATTGATCAGGATTGGCAAGAACCTTGTCCCAGAAGAATGGTTTTAACTTGGTCTTTGGAGCTCCAGATTCCCCATCAAGATCATCTCCCTCAATAGAACCATCGTTTCTTTCACGATGTGGTCCAAGACATGATGATCGATTTTTCCTAGGCATTAGTTTTGGTGGAGCAGGTGGAGGTCGAGCAATTTTAGGAGGTGGCGGGGGCTGAGTAACAGGAGGTGGTGGTGGTGGTGGTGGACTTGGTGGATCAGGAGGTAAAGGAGCTGATCTTCCAGGAGGGAGTTTTAAAGGAGGTAATGGCACTGGCTCTGCACCTTCTGATGCTGGTGCCACAGCCAGCGAGGAATCATTGTTTCCATGCTTCATGGACATATTGATAAGTAAAGATGGATTCTTTCCACTATCAAAACTGAGATCTTTACGACTTGAGTTTCCTAAACTAACAGACTTTTGTGAAGAACCTGAAAGATTAATGTTCTAGAGATCATCAGAACATGAACTACAATTGGAGACAATAATGAGTAAAGCACAAAATCCTGACAAATGCATACCAGTGGAAAAATGATTCAGGCTTAACGTGAGAAGAGGTCTTTCATCTCTTTGTCCATTTCTTCCACCAACTTTTTTGCTACTACCCTTAAGACAGCAAAAGAGGAGCAGTGCAACGAAGGCAAGGACTCCTGCTGCAGTTGCAGCAACAAGAACAATTTTTTCCGTCTTAGTGCCATCATGCTTTTTTGGTGATTTTTCTGGAACAACATGGTGAACAGTTTTTATTTGAGGTGTAGGTGTAATAAGTGAGTCAATCATATCTAGTGAAACAGATGGCTCTTCTGGTGCCCCCAAAGAGGGTCTTGGGCTCGGAGATGAATAATTGGCAGGAACTAGATCAGATGGTGCTGGATCATTACTAGGTGAGGCTGATGCTGGGATAGGAGCTAGAGCTGGAGGAGGGTTTGCTGCTATCTGTCGATGTGACTGACTAACCAGATATCTTCTTGGGGCATTTGACCAACTCAAAGGCCCCTCGACACAATTAATGATCCATTTCTTTGAGCTAGCCACTTTGCCAGGAACATGAAGCCGAAGATTTTTTCTTCTCAAGCAATCCAGAACTGTTTGTCTAATATGGGAAGGTAGAACTCTTGAATATCTTTCTATGTTTACTATTGGGAAAAATGCTGATATTCTATTGGTGATTGCTTCCTTTAGGATAGAAAAATCAAAAACTAGAGAATCTTTCCTGTCTATCAATTCTTTCCTGCAATGAATCCATATCTGTACCACCTGCAGTTTGAATATTTCATCAAATACCTCTTTAAATCAGTAAAACTCCTTACAAAGTTTACCATTCTCTATGAGTTTGTGAGAACTATAACCTCTTTAACTCGGTCAAACTCGTTACAAATTTTACTAATTCTCTATGAGTTTAGTTTGAGAACTATAAAGTTTCCATCCCTTTCCTTACTGCAATTGCTGTTACTCTACACAGATATATATTAATTCATAAGATGCCTTAATTATATTAAGATACAACATTGCTGAGAAGGATGATGTGACAAATGATGTTTTCTACATACATCCACATTAACAAACATGCACTTGAAGAAGGACAATGCACACTGAAATCATTTAATAATTCATAGAACATCAGTTTACTGCAAATGGCACAATAGATGTGGTACTCTTATCTTTTTCCCCTTTTGGCAGCTATTCTTTCGTGTGTGTATCAAATGAAAACGACATTAATTGAGATTAAACCTGTTCATACCCGAGTTGTTTGCTTCTATCTACCTTGAGACCCCAGATATCCGAACACCTAAAAAAACTAAGACTGACTTTCCTTGAACTTACGGCAGGGCAATATTAGACATAGCTCAAAATCATATCATAACATTTGAAGCCCCATAGTGATGTTGGTTACAAATTGATATACTCCTGAACATGTAAATGGAATATCATTATGGAAGTTCATCATCACTGCCATTCTACCTGCCCATATCACATCAGACTGGAAGATGCTCCTCTAAATCAAAGGCATCTACACCGTGCTAAAGCACACGGACTCTTGATCAGTTGTCAAAGTCTACCGAAGTACCAATGTTGCAGCACACACTCTAACCAGGTAGGCTGCCTTTCACAATGTTGTAGAAGCATTCCCATATTGAGAATTCCACCATATCTGTTCAAATCCCCTCACCCATTTGATCCCCCTTGAACTCCTGCAACCCTCTTTATGTATCAACCTTTTATTGGGGAAAAAGACCTCTAGTTCATTCTAATGGTACCACAAAAACATAGATTGGCCAAACAGATTCAACTAATAGTCTAAACAAGGTAATCACCAATATATATTTAAAGTAATTTATAATATTATATGCATCTAGAAACCGTAAATCGCCTGGACATATGTTATGGTCCTGTCCTGCAGAAAAGAATGTGTGGAGCCAAATGGAAAGAAGGATTCAAAAAAGCTGTGTACAAGGTGATCTTTTTAGCAGTATATTAGTAGTCTTGAGTGGTACTCTGAAGGATGAAGAAATGGAAGAAGTTTCAGTAGTGGACCGAGGTTTATGGATGAGAAGGAATACATTTATTCCCAGAGGCTCTTTTCCTCATTCTAACATACTATTGAGGAATGCAACGGCAGATTTAGCAGGGTTTAGAAGGATTCAAGAGAAGATTGTTGAAGTTACTACTGAACAAAGCTCAATGACAATTTGGGAAAAGCCTCAGGAGGGATCTTTTAATGTCAACTGGGATATCTCAGTTGACTTGAAGCAGAATAAAGTAGGTAATGGAGTAGAGGGATCGTGAGGGTCATCAATTGGCAGCTCTAAGAGCCCCTAGAACTTCAAATTCTGATATGTTCACAGCTGAAGCGCTGGGAGCTTTCACTGCTACAAAATTCTGCTTAGAATTGGAACTGCAGGTAATTGATCTTGAATGGGACTCTACTGGTTGTGAATGCAATCAAGAATTCAACAACAAACTGGAGCACGACATAGTTGAAGACACAAAGGCAGTTCTGTCCTCTCTTCGTAGCTGGGCAGTAAGACATATCAGAAGGGAAGCTAACCAAGTTGCTCACAACTTAGCCAAACAAGCGATTTCCTTAGTTTCTGATGTTACTGATATTGAAGATGTACCCACATGTGTTCAGTCACTTATCTTGGCTGAGTTCATTTGATGTATGGTTTAATAAAACAAAGACTTTTGTTTCTCAAAAGGAAAAGAACCTGAATATCGCAGCAAGTATTATTTAACTACAATTACTTGATAATTTCCACAAAGTCATAAAGGCATCCTATTCCAAACATCTGCCATCCCTATACCACAATTGCATAACGAATTGAAATCTAAAAATCCCTAATTTCTACTCGTATTTCGTACAAAAATAAATAAACAAAAACCTCGAAAGAATTGTAATGCACGAGTTTAATACCATGTCATGACCACCTGTCTCTGGCGAATCACCATTGCTATTAATGACGGTTTCTGCCAACTTCCTCTTCACCTCTGAAGCCCTTATTGACAATGCGGAAAGCAAAATCACAATAACAGCGGCATAACCAGCCCTTCTCAATTCCATTGCTCTCCAAATCACGCGAACCGCATATTTCCCTTCTCATTTCATTGAACATGAATAAAAAAAACCTTCAAATCTCTTAACAAAACCAAACGTAACAAAAGTATATTCCTCCAACCTCTCCAAAAACCTCAATCTTCCAGTACTTTTATTCAATACCCAATGAAAAATCTACAACTTCGTCAATAACCCTTAAGTTTGTCAGTCTCTCAATCTAAAAAGCTCAGAATTGGGATTGGAACCTTGACCATACGTATACGTTTCCGATATGTATCAAATCTTTCATTATTAATTCAATCTTGCTGCTTTGAATGCGGCAGATTATCCGAGATTCAATCGACGAACGTAAAAAGAATCAAGAAACCAAATCATGCAAAGCTCCAAGCCAACCCAAGAAACTCAAAAACTATACGTAAATATAGAATTCGGGTCTTACGGGTAAAAATGGTGAGAATTTATTAATTTTTCTTTCTATAATTTCCAAGGAAAGATTTTTCCTGTTGGGATTTTCGTTAATGCCTAAGATGTCCATGTTGTTGGAGACCAGAGGAGAGAGAAAGATAATGACGCGTAAAAGACTCGAAGGAACTTGGGGCCGAGAACAATGTGGAGCACCCATGTATGATTTTCTTTTCTTTTATTTTGTTCTTGTTTTGGATTTTGGTTTTGTTATTGCATGGATCACGCATCTTGATTTTGGAAATTTAATATTAATAAAAAAAAACAGATTTTGGAAATTTAATATTAATATTATTTCATTATCGATCAAATTTTTAAAAGTAATGTTAGATATAGTCGTATAATACTGTACAAACAGCACCCAATCATTTAGAAAAAGAGTAGATCTATTATTAAAAAAATTAATTTTTTATTATATAAATCATATATTTATTTATTTTTTTCAAAATAATTACACCATCATTTCTCAATTTTCAAAGTCTCGTCACATGTGATCATGACTTGCGTCAATTCCATTCTTGTTGCCTAACTAGCTTTAATAATGAGTTTATATTTAATAATTTTAATGTTCTTAAAAATAAAAGATCGTCTAATATTTTTAATACGTTCTAGGTAGTGCATGCACGTACAGAAAACCGAACAAAAAGTAGAATACGTATATAACCTATCTAGCTAGTTATGAATAATTAATGTTTGTTGGTATATAAACTAATTGGGTAATGATAGGGCTGATATTCTTTGTTTAATTAATAAAAAGAATATGTTGTTTTATAACTTGATGATTTTATTGCAACGAGAATATGTTATTGTTGTAAGCTAAGATTATGATCAATTTTGTTCAGTAGTAGGGGCTTCTCGCGAACCATGCAATATTATTTTCGTTTAAAGGATGGGAAATTATTATTAATTGAGTTCTTCTATTTGTAAGTCAGTGTACAGAACATATTATCTACATTACTTATATATATAATCGATAAGACTTAATTTATAATATTTAAATTTTAAAATTTCTTTTTTAAATCAAATTGTACTATGTAAATGCTTTATTATGTATGTTATCTACACTAACTAGTAAATAGAATCTTTCTTATTAATTTAGGAAGAAATTATATTTGCAGTCATAAAGTGCGCAAGGGCCACGCACTCTTTTTATAAAAAATGAGTAAATATGATACTCACATAAAAAAATTAACATTTTAATAGTATACCTCACACTTTTTTTAAAGGAATGGGCGATGTTTGCATAACTCAAAATTGTATTTAACATTACTCTTAATTTAGTGTGTGAGAATATGGTGAATTAGTGATGAAATTGCAAGCAATGAAGTCAAACAAACAGTAACTCATGTTGCAAGCACAACTAGTGATTCATAATCTAAGTTGTATAAAATTGATATACTCTCGGCCAATGTTTTTTATCAAATAGAGAGAGATAAGACGGTGGTGGGGTGATAGGGGCATGCGAGCATCTCGGGTGCTAGGAGATAGGGCTTGGGCCTGACCAGGATTTACTACTCTCTCTCTCTCTCTCTCTCTCTCTCTCTCTCTCTCNATGATATGTCTATTCTCTCTCTAAAATCACACCATCCAATCCATTCAAGCAATTGAAGCTCTTATATATGCATGCCTAAGCATGATTATGAGTAGTACTCATATGAAAGATTGGTGTTTTTTCTTTTTTTAAGGAAAGACTAATCTTAGTGATACTCATTTAACAAAGAATGAATACAAGAAGAAATTTCCTCCAATAAGATGCTCTCCTCAAAGAGTTCAAGTGCTTCTTTGCTAAAACATTACCCACTTCATTCATGCTTCTAGGGCCATGCCTAACTGACCAGTGAGCAACCTTCCCCATCAGATTTTTAACATCTCTAATAATCAAATTTTATAGAAAATATTGCAAAGACTAATAGGGAGAAAATCAAATACCAGTTTAGGGGCATTCTTTTTTGCGAAATTATAGTTGTAGTCGTGACTGTGCAAGTGCTGCGTAATTACTTTAAAAATAATGAATAAATACGGGACTCACATTAAAAAAAAAAAAATTAAATAGTGAATCCTAATCTTTTTCAAAGCGACTACAAGGTGCTTGGACACTTCATGACTACATATAGCATTACTCTTCTTCTTTAGGATCAAAGAGATGAAAGTTTCATTCAGTTCATTAAAGTCACTTCTTTTAGCAGAATCTCCTTAACAACAGAGGCAACATCAGCTCCCACAATACTCTAGTGATCTTGATAGAAGGCTATTGGAAAACCATTTGGACCTAGAGAGCTCAAGGGGCTAAGGGGTATGAAAGATTTGTGTTACATGCGTATATACCTCGATCTCTCTTGTACAAACGAACTTGGTATGAATAGGAATAGCCTCTCTCTTCGATCTTAATCTTTTCTTACAGAAATGAAGCACATTAATTTAAAACAATATAAACACTTTTTGAACAGAAAAAATGTTCATGTTGATCTCTTTTTTTTTTTTAGGCAAATGCTTTTTGCACCCGGGAGGGCTACACCCCGCGTAACCGTGGTGTCCACGTGTACTCAGTGAGACGGTGCGTTTGCACCTCGCCCCTTTTTCATTTCCTTTGTTTTTCCACCATCGTGTAGTCCCCTTTCAATTTCCTTCAAATTCAGCAATCTCTCATCTTCTTCACATTTTTTCTCACAGAACGCTGCACTTCGGTTTTGGGAGCAAGCTTCCCAACAGAAGACCACGAAGAGTTCTTTGTGGGTACTGGTTCTCATCTTCTTCGTTCGCTATTTTCTGACCAAGCCTAGCATCTGGGATGGGTTTTAGATTCTAAGACCGATTTGTGTCTTCTATGCCATGGATTTCTGCTCTAAATCATTATCCATCGGCCACAAAAGCTTTTGGTTCAAAATAGGAGAAAAAGCATTTGTGTCATTAGTCGGTGGCCCTCAGAAGTCAAAGCCTGGCATCTATGCTCTTTGGCCATTTCTCTTTTTGGTGCTTCACTCTTTCGAGCTCTATTGGTATCTAAAAATAAAAAATACGTGACTTTAAAAATCAGATCAGATCCTTGAAATAACATTTATAAACGGATCTGAAAAATTAAAAACCTCAGGGCTCTAAGTGAAGAAAACATGAAAATTTATACAATTGAGGAAGCCGTTTGGAAGCTGAGAATGAAGGAAGCAGCGGCGAAAAGGAAGGAAGAGAGAAGTATGTGGTCGTCCTCATGGGGTAGGAGAAAAAGCGTACAAGCTGGATTTATAGAGAGAAAAACCCAAGCATAAGGTTACTGACGTGCCCGTGGGGAAGACAAACAAATAGAAGTCTAGGTAAATGAATTAGTTTTTATTTTATTTTAAATAATACCAGCTGTCAGCCGATTCCGCAACAGTTATCCAATGCCGGGTAGCTTAGCAGAATTGCTTTTTTTTATTTTTAATTATGTGAATTTTTCCCATGATTTTCGCATGACGCTGAGCTAATACTCAAACTGGCGTAGATGCATTGGTCAGGATGGCCAGAGGATTTTTTAGGAATTTCGGTGGAGGTCGGCCAACCGGATCAATAGGCAATGGCTATTCCTTCCAATTACTGACATACGAAGAAAAATACAAATAATGATGATTACATAACAAGGGGATGTAGCTCAGATGGTAGAGCGCTCGCTTAGCATGCGAGAGGTACGGGGATCGATACCCCGCATCTCCATTTCCGTTTGTTTTCTTTACCGAATAAAATATTATTTTTATTTGTTTTCTTTACTTTTTTAAAGAGTTTTTACTCATAAGTTAAATATAATATTGTTTTAAAGAGTTTTTAATATTATTTTTATCTTAAAATTTAAAAATAATAAATTTTGTATTATGTTTTATTTAAAAATTTAAAAAAATTAGAGATTAAATAGTTGAGATCAACTCATTATCCAAATAAAACCTTAATGAGCCTGTGTACGTACCACTTCTTGCCAACACCCCATATGACCACTAGTGGCCATCCTAAATAATACTTACCTTAACACTTGAGCACTGTTTATTTTCTTGAACACAAAGATTTCGGCTATTTGAAATAGAGAAATTCTACATGAAATTTTACACCACACACCTCCACCTAATCAACATGTCATTTGTAATAGTTTAAATGCAGAAGAAGCTAGGCTTGTTCCACTACTGACGAGATCATTGAAAAACATTTGGTTTCTTGGAGTGCTATATATATATATATATATATAATCTCAATCTAACTGAGTTAATTTGGAACACAAACTTCTGAACTGAACAACCTCTACAAGGGTTGGGTACCTATTGGGACTGAGAAATGGTGGGATGATGCATGTGGAAATTGTAAGACCATGACAGAGCAAGAAGGGACTTAAAAAACTCTTTGCTCAATTATCAACCCTTTGCTCAATTTTCTTTCATTTGCTTAAATTTGGCTGGTGCTGTTGGTAATTGGGGAATACATCATTCTCTTTACTTTCTTTTCTTTATCAGTTTTTTTCTCTAACATGAAGTCATCATGAACAAGTCAACAACAAAGAAAGCTGACATCCAGCTACTCTGGTTGCTTTTACCACATGTTTTGTTTATACTAATGACCAGGGGCTATACTAAATTCCCCCATCAAAATCCAAAAGATAATTAATTAATTAAAATGACAAAAGATTCCACAAGGTTGGCATTAGAAAGTGGTATGCACTAATGCAACCGACCTACATGGCAGAAAAAGGTAAAGTTTTGAACTAATAATGCCAATTATTATTCGAATTGGATTCTCTGAAATATTGAGTTCAATTATGTTGTATTAATTAGTCACATATCAATTGACAAATACCAATTTGCTGCTAAAATGGTATATATGTAGAACAGACTTGGGATTGGATATTGAATGTGCCATCAAGCCAAACTTATGCATGCTAGTTACTAGTCATGACTTTGCTTCTTCTTCCTCTTCACGATCTAAACCATCTCCTTCTACTGTTTATCTGTTTCAAGTATGTTGTAGGAATGAGTCACCAATGAATCAATAATTTCAAAGCTTGATCAAGTTTGCAAAGCTTCCTCTTCACAAGCTTGCCAAGCTCCTTTCAGTCTATAACTCAGTCTAGTATCATCGTTAATTAGCGAAAGGGAAGAGAAGCCGGTGCCAAGCCGCCATTCCAGCTCCATCCCCGATGAATATCATGGCAGACATGCCTGTCTGCCTCCACTCTCCATGTATTTCCTTACCTTTAACGGCTAATTTCATTCCCCAGCTTTTTGTTTTGCAAATAACGAAATTAAGGAGAAGATTTAGAGCATTATTATAACTTTGCACTGCAAAGACAGCATCTGTCGGTCGTTAAAGAAAGAAAGAAAGAAAGTAAATCCTTTTTACTTGGGCTTGGACTGTTGGGTTATCTTTTTCACTCTCTTAAATTGGCCTTCAAGTAACAACGCGTGTTTTATGATTTAAACCCTTTTTGAATTTTTTTCTTATCAGTCTTTCTTAGTGCAAAATATCGTGTAATTATTTAAAAAAAAAAAAAAATTATTATTAAAATTATTATTATTATTTTTTAATGTGAATCTTATATTTTATTAAAAAAATGAAAAAAAATGTGAAAGTGAATAGTTCTAGCATTCCTCATCCTTAAAATCACGAAACGGCAATCCAAACTAAACCGACCAACCAACGCGCACAAATGCAGCCTCCTATTCCAGTACTCTCTGTCCTCCATCCTCTCCACCCGACGACGACGCCATGAGAAAAAGACGAAAGCCAACCAACCCAGCCTCCAATCTCACTTCTGCTAAATTGAAAAGCAAAGCAGAACCCATATCAGATTCAGAATTCCCAAGTTCAAACCTTTGAATAAGAAGAAGAAGAATAATAATAAAGAAAAGCAGGAAATGTGTTACGTGGGTAAAGCTACGAAGATCTTCATCTTCATTGTCACAGTGTTGGTGGTTCTGGGTCTTGTCTTGGGATTTGGGCTTCTCCGCCACCCGCTCCAGAAGACCCACAAATGCTCCGGCGACTCCTGCCGTTCAGTTTCTTCTTCTCCGATTCCCATACCCAATCCTATATCTGGCCCACCTAGCCCACCCATCCCAAATCCAAGCCCTGATCCCAGCAGCTCCAGCCAGCCCAGCCCACCCAATCCTAACCCAAGCCCGCCCCCGCCTGACTATAACCCACCTCCTTCTCCGCCGTTACCGCCGCCTCAAACAGTGGCGGCTCCGCCTTTCAATCAGCCGAGTCCTGCGCTGGTGACTCCTGGCCCTGTGAATGGTTAGCTGCATTTATTTATTTTTCTTTGTTTAGTAGGAGTTCTAGAAATTTATTGTAATCTTGTTTTGTATTAACTTTCTAATTAATTCAACTTTCATTTTTACATAATGCTAAATCTAAGGAAACAATGGAAAATGTCAGTGGACTCATTCAAACTTTCCGCTTCATGTATTTATATATATTTTTTATTTAATAATTAAGAAAATAACTATAAAAAATTATATATATAGTTTATTAAAAAAATATTTAAAAAGAATTAAAAAAAAAAGAACAATATGATTCGATTTTCTTAATTAATTAATTAAACGGTTGCATACGAGAATTCGATCATGATCGACACGTGCAGTCCATTGAGATGTAGACAACAGTCAACTGAATGATATTGGTAAGAGTGACAGAGAAAGTAGGACAAGGTTGTCAATTTCAATTATAAATAGGATCATTTGTGGGGAACAACTGTAATACCTAAAGCAGCGATTAAAATTGGTTTTGCCAAACTTCAATAATACTGCCTTCCTATTTTCTTTTTACTTTTTTTCCCTAAAGTACTTTTTTGCCTTTATTTTTACTTTTTAAAGCAGTAGTAATAGTTTCTCTATATACATTTTTAAAATTATCTCTTTTGAAAAATAATTTTATATTTGAAGAATGATTTTCATATTAGTTTATGTAAATTTAAATCAAATAATAATAAAATATTATTATTTTCTTATTTTTTATTTGTTTTCTAAAATTATTTTTAATATATATTTTACAATTAGCATCTACTTTGTATTATCAACTTAATACAAATTTTATGTATCAAAATTATTTTAATATAAATTTTACAAAGTTAATTTTAATGTGTACGAGAGAAAAAAATAATAATAAAATAATATTTGAAGAATAAACAGTGCTTCTTCATATTTGAAGAATGATTGTTTATAGTTCTATAAAAATATAAAGATGAAGAAATCAATGCAGACTTTTTTAAAGACAGATTCTTCAAATTTAAAGATGAAGATAAAAATAGAGAAGCCATTGTTAATACTCTTAATGTTGTAAACTTGGATGCTTAAGTTATCATTAAATGCATTTTCTCATCGAGTTCTTATTTTTTTAAATATAAAAAATAATAAATTAGGTGGATATATAATATTTAATGATGTTCTAAAAATTTATTAAACAACTATAAATATTATAAAACTCATTTTATATATTTATTAAGCTTGCTAGGCACCTGTCCAACCATGAGCAGGTGTGGGTAATGTCAATTGGTAGGAGTTTAAACATAGGAAGGCACATGAGGTTTTTATTCTTCTACTTTATTCAATGTAACTCCCTCGTATAAATAGACTTCTCTTTAATTAGTCAGTAAAAAATAATAATAATTGATGACTTTTGTCGGTGATATTCCTCTTTGGGAATATCATTTTCCAAATTGGAATTTTCCTATGAAGAGCTCTGCTAGATTGTGTTCCGAACGTGTATTTTACTTTTTTATTTTTTTTATTTTTTGCATGTATTTTTTTAATCATCATAAATATTTTTTTAAAAAAATAAAAAATTTACAACATTATTAAAAAATATTTTTTTAATCACTAAATAAAAAAAAAAAAAAAAATTCGGGACACAAGTTGAAGACCCATAGCATTTATGTTCATATGAATTCCACCAGCGTGGGACTGTGGGAGACTCAAAAAGTAGTAGCAGGAAGCAACACACCAGAAGGTGTGGGACGAATTCTTTCTTTTAAATATTCCAATCTTTATAGATATGCCATAAAGATTCTTAAAAAAGCACACAAATAGATAAACAAATATGCAAAAATGTAAATTTTGATGCCTCCAGTATTATTACAGTGAGTCAGTACTTTTCTAACTTTTGAGAAAGAGATCTAACTTCTAAGAAGCCATGGTTCTCACCGAACACAAATATGAGACCCATGGTGGATAACACAGATCTGAGGTCTACGGTTGAGCTGTGGGTCTCAATGACCTAAGATTGAGTTCATACGGTGTAGTTGTGGGTCACATATCCACCATACCCAAGGCTAGGAAGAAGAAGAAAATGAAGAGAAAAAAGACAAAAGAAAGAAGCGAAAGGATGAAGAAATAAAAAAGAATAGGAGATGGGGGAGGAAGAGTGGAAGATAGAGAAAAGAGAGAGGGAGAGGAAGAGGCCGGAGGATCAAAAGAAAAGACAGGAAGAAAAAAGCGGAGGAGGGAGGAGTCCGAAATGAAGAGAAAATAGAGGGAGTGAAAATATAAGAGAGAGGGAGAGGGAGAGGAAGAGTCAAGAAAGAGAGGTAAGGGAGAAAAAGAAATCAAAATGGGAGGGGGTCTACTTTTGAAGTTTATAGATTGAAAACAATATATATATATATATATATAAAATAAAAAAAAGATGCGGGCGGATGAGAACCCCACCCATCACCCGCCTGCCCATGGGGATAGGACAGGCTGCTCTCTGTACGTGACCAGAGGGGAGTGTGTAGGGGTGTCAGGCGGGCAGGATATGGGTGCCTGCCTAGCACCCTTAGTATTTATCCCTCTCCGACTTTAGGTACTAAAAGTCTAGAATTCGAATAGTAAGAGGTAAATAAAATTATATGTAGCTGAAAAGTAATCAAAAACATATGTTTTAATTGAATGAATTTGGTATCGTAACCTACACTTCTTTTTTCTCTCTCTCTCATTCAAACTCATACATGACCATTTGAAAAATGGTTCATTTGAATATTGGTGTCAAGGTGGAAACAGCCAGAACACGTAATTTGTAGAAATGGTTCGTCTTAGTTTGTGCAAGATTTGATATGAGATTGGCAAGACATGAAACTAATTAACTTCAAACAAGTCATGGAACTAGAATACAAAATCCTTTGTTCTTTTATAGAAAATAAAATAAAAGGGCAATGCTCATTATTATTATTGTTGTTATTGGTATTATCAATCACCCTCACTTATGACGGAAGAAAACTGTATTTACACATTAAAAAACATTTTAAAAGAGGAAAACAAGGTAAAAAGAAAACTTAACACCAACTAGTACTAGGATTATAATCGAGCTGAGCCAAGGCGGTCTTTGGCTTACTGAACTCGGCTTAACTCAAAAGACTCGAGCTCGAGCTTGGAATTTTTATTTAATCTTTATTCGAGTTATACTTGGTAAGCTAAACTTTCAACTCGAGTTCGAGCTCATCCCAAAAACGAGTTCGAGCTCGAGTTGTTTATTTTTTTTTTTAATAAGATTTAATAATTAATAAAGTATATAAAAAAATCTAATATTGAATTTATAAAAATAACAAGCAGAACCTCTATTGAGCTATAAGATTTTGAAAATTTATAAATAATTAATATGTAGCTAGTTGATATTTATTCATAATAACAATATACTATATGCCTACATAAATTATTAATACATACACTTAATATGATAATATATATTTCATATATGGTTCCCACGTACTAATATATAAAATTATTAAATCTTAATGACTAATTATTGTACAAATTATAAAATATAGCTATGAAGCATATTCAATATATAGGTTTAAGTAATTAGGTTACATATTATATATTTAATTATAAAAATGATACGCTTATATTATTAGCTAATACATATATATTTGTCAATATGCCTTAGTCGAGTTGAGTTTAGTCGAGCATGTGTCATTTACTAATCGAGCGGGTATCTGCTTTCATGGTTGAGCTTTATTTTTCAAGAGTCAAGTTCGATTAGAGTTTAACCAGACGAGTACCGAGCAGGCTATCGAGCAAACTGATTTATTTACAGCCCTACCAACCAGGCAAACAAAAACAACCAACAATTTATCTATACATACTAAACAAAAGATATTAATCACTTAACACCTATTGCTAGTCTCACTTACATTGCAATATTGTCATTCTGTACAATCCATCAACAACAACCATCAAACCAATGGGATTTGAGATGAAGGTACCCAGGAGTCAATGTGTAGTGTGAAAAACCTACGCCCAAAGTTTAAACTGGGATAAGTAGAGTTGGAATCAGATTCTCTTTGGATGAGAATAAGGTCCCATTTGGTTGCAAGACTTAGCTAAGATTAACTCAGTTTAGTCTAATTTTAATGTAAGTCTAACATCCAAACACCCAACTCTCAAATTATTAAACTCAACTCAACTCATAACCTCCTTATAATTGGGACCCACGACCTTTTTCAACTCAACACATCTTTATACATGGGACTTATAAATTAGTCATAAATAGTACTAAACTCATCTTAACATCCAAACACATCTAAACTCATTTCAGATGGACCCCACATAACTCACTTCACCTACTCAACTCACTATTATTCATAAAGAACTCAGCTCAACTCAACATTCAAATGCAGCCTAAGAGTCAAAGTGTGATGGTCAATGAGGAATGTTTGGAACAAAATATTATGCTATGCCCCAATATTGTTGTGTTTATATCCCATGTGTTTAGACAAGCAAATCAACTATATCAGTAATATTAGTCTTACTGCTAAATTGTGTTAAGCTTTTAAGTTTTTTTTACCCTTTGCTTAGGCTAATTATATTGAGTTGTTTATTTTTACTTCAGATTTAAGTTTGAGAAATAATTTAGACCCAAGTTTGAATAAGAAATTCAATGAATTATTCGGCAGCTAATATAACCCATCCAAGGTGAATTCATATTCTTAGTACATGTCAAACTATTTGGGAATAAATCAAGAACTTTTAAATTATCACGCTTAGTAATTAATCCTAAAATAAATAATAAATAGGATGTTGAGGCCACCAAGCCCTGGTGGCTAAAAGCCCTCAAACTTTCAAGCTAAAGGTGGAAGTCAAGTAAATGACTAGATTATGTTGTGAAAACAATGAGAAAAAAGTAAAAGCCAACAAACAAGAAACAATAGATTACACAATACAAAATTTACGTAGTTCGGCAATATGCCTACATCCATAGAGCTATAGAGAATTTTATTATCTTGAGGAATGAAATATACAATTTGGAGAGAAATACACTATTCTAGATAGTCATACTGTTCATTAAGTATATATTTATAAGGTTATACAACGGAAATCCTAATTTTATGATTTCTAGTTTCTTTGCTCCATGGCCCAATCTTCATTGAAAATCTACCAAAAAACCGTAACGCATCCTTGTTGGGTTGGGTCATCAAATTGGGCCACAACAGTTATAAACCAAGTTTCACAAACCCAATAATCTCCAACATGGAGACTGGTACAACCAACACATCAGCATCGCCTCCCAAACTTGTAATCATCCACCTTTGCAACTCATAGCTCCCTGTCTTCAAGTTAGAAGACCAAACTACAACTTCAATTTCTCACATGTAGTGCCATTAGTCAACACATCTGCACGAAAATTCTCAACTTCCACTGCACTAGGAATATCTGGTCTCATACAAACCTTGGCATGCATCAAAGAACGAATAGCTAAAGCCTTCTTCTCTAACCTGGGCCACTCATCCCTCTTAGTGTCATCTTGTTTAGTCTTCAGCTGATGTGCCCAACTCTTGCGTAGTGTCTGCTTCCTCCTTGATAGTCCAATCAGCTTCTTTGTAGGTAGCTCCCACTTACTTAAACTCCCATCTCGCAAGATTTTCCTGTAGTTCCTTGATTCACCACCTTCAGTCGGCAAGATATATTTCAAAGTAGATAAATAACATTTTAGAGGTTTGGTCATCCTGGAAGCCCTACTAGCAAACACTCTGTCCTCGTCTTTCACACCTCTGCTCCACACTGTGGTCTTAGAAAATTTTCCCAAGCTTATAGGTTTTGATTCATGAGGAATTGTAAAATTGACTCCATTTTGCTTCCCCGTCCTTACATTCACGTGACCAAGCTTCTTGGTTGCAACTCTGTATTATCAGTTACATAACTAGATCTGGATGTCAAACGCAAAGTATCTATTCTCTAACCACAAGCCAAGACCATCGCACCCTTCATGAGATTCGACTTTTAGAAAATACTATTAAATGATCACTATCGTTAAGTTGTCCTACAGAGATCAGGTTTTTCTTCAACTCGGGAATGTAACTGACTTTCTACGAAGTGCACACATTCTTGTTTGGGAGTATGATGCGCACATCTCCCACTCCCATTACATCCAGTGCTTCTCCATCAACCATATTCAACTTACCAAGATTACCAATAACGTAGTTTTGCATGGTCTCTCGGTTTGAAGTGGTATGGAACGAAACCCTTGAATCCAACAGCCAATCGTCAACTGGATTGTGCACTGCAAGAATAAAGCATCATATATTTCTTCAGTCACCACATTCATAGTGTTCTCCTCAGTCTTCTTTGGATTCCTATAGTCTCTTTTGATGTGGCCCATCTTGCCACAGTTCCAATAAGTGGTCTGCTACCCAGAGCTTGACATTCTCTTGCCCTTAATCTTAGACTTTGACCTGTCATGTCCCCTGCCTCGAGTGTCAACGTTTAAGATAGACCCTAGACCTGAGATCTCACCAGAATCTCTTATGTGCTCCTCCTCAACAAGAATTAGATCTTGGATGTCGTTGTATTTCAACTTCATCTTCTCAGCAGAATTACTCATAGACATTCTCATGACCTCTCAACTATTCGACAATGATGCCTACATGGTTATCACTCGAATCTCACCATCAAACTCAATCTTGATAGATGACAATTGATTTGTGATAGTGTTAAACTCAAGTTGAATAGTTTCTACATCAGATGCACTTTGTTATTTGCCGATTGCTTTTCATACATATGGGACAAAGTCGCCATGAGATTCGTCATGGTCTTTTCCTTGATAATGTTGTGTGCAACCGATCTTGACACTGTGAGCCATATAATTCGCAGGACTTGTCAATATAATAGGTTCCAGTCAACATCATCAATGATGTTCAGCTTCTTCCCCAATAATGGAAGATGGAGTCTCTTCCCATAGAGGTAGTCCTCTATCGCATCATCCAGTATCCGAAGTCTATGTCCTCAAACTTCTTGATTCTAACCTTTACTTCATACCAGCTGTCGTGAAAAGCAATCGGCAAATAACCTTGACTCTTGATACTAGTTATCGTGAAAGAGATGAGAGAAAAGTAAAAGCAAAACAAACAAGAAACAATCAATCACACGAAACAAAACTTACATGGTTGGGCAATGTGCCTACATCCACAAAGCTGCAGAGGATTTATTATCTTGACGAATGACAAAATACATTTTGGGGCAAAATGCACTATTCTAGACAGTCATATTGTTCATTAAATACATATTTATAGGGTTGTATGACGGAAACTATAATTTCACGATTCCTAGGTTATTCACTCGAGAGAGACTTGAGCAGACTGTCTATCTGATGTTCGCTTGAGCAACCTATCGAGCGAACTCTCAGCCTTAGCTTCATTTGAGCGACCTGTTTTGCGAATATTTAGTAAACGCTCTGCTTGACTATTCTTGAGTCATAAATAGTGCCTGGTGATTCTCAAGAATCATAGTAAATGACAGTTTTACCATTTTGGCAAAAAAAGTAAAAGAAATATAGAAAGAGATGCCTGAAAGCCACAGTAAAAAAGTTTGCCTTTTCCTTATGTCTTTACGGCATCTCTCTATCAATGAGTAGTATGACTCTCGCAATATGATTGGATTAGTAGTAAAGATAGAAGAGTCCTGCTACACCCGCCACGCCAAATGATGGGTCCCGATAAGGCCATTAGGTCTTTTCATTTTATTTTTAGTTTTTCATTTATTTTTTTATACCCTTACATATTTTAAAAAAAATCACAACATAATTCAAAAATACTTTCTTAATCACTAAGTTTAAAAAAAATAATAATAATAAATTTTAGGGACCCATCTATCGGGACAGTTAGCATTTTCCAATATACAATACATTTACAATCCATTCACCATTTTAAAATAAAATAATGGATTCCATTAAAAAAAAAATGAGACCCATCAAATTAAAAAGTAAAAATGAAAATAAATTTTAGAAAAATACTATTATACTATATAATTATAATAAAATTGTGAATAAATTACCCTTTACGATTTATCACGAATAGAGGGCGTCAAAAGGACTGAGTTGATAGTTTTAGAATCCAAGATATTTGCGTGTCTACTTTTTTAGAGGAGCTAGGAAAGTTCTCTGTGAGTGGAGGGTATCGTTGTTTTCTGAACATTCCCCGAATCAGTACAGGAGTAGGCCGTCAGTGTACGTGTACAATGTTAAAAGATAAAGAAAAAAGTTACTAAGGCAAATAAATGCGATATATGTTATAGCTTTACATTAAAGCCTTACAAGATGCATGTAGTGACGTAGATGCAGCCTATCCATTTTGCGTTTGGTGCAACACATGTTCAAGAACGTGCAAATCACATATAAATTGACCCACACCACATCTTTTATTATGACCCCACACTCTTCCACCCCTGATGTGCGAATACGTTTATGGTACGAGCCTCTCCAAATGTCTTTTTCTTTTTTATATCTACGTAGACAGACAATCACAATGCTTCTATATACGTTGGTTCTATCTCCCTGCTTGGCATCCATGCTTGCCCCATGATTTTTCAAAGAGATTAATCTTCTTTCTTGGTTAAATCTTTAAAATTTGAGGTGAAGAAGTTAATACAAGTCCTCATGTACAGCTAGCACGAAACTTGCACATTCAAGATTCAAGATGATTATAAAGAGTTTTTAATTAACTCTCGGAGACAGCATGCCTAAGATTTTATGCCTGAGGCTTGTAAGAGGAGCTTTCTTCTAATGTTAATTGCATGTTAGTGGGTTATTGAACTTTCAATGATTAACATGTAAATTTCATGAATGAATACATACTTGGAAAATGTTAGGTTGCTTCCTAAATGGGTCCCTCAGGTTGCACCACATTTGGGATACGTTTCCACTTTTTTTTTTACAAAAAATAATGGCAAGGCTATGTCAAGGGAGCAAACTCGAGGGCACATTTGGGGGACAACGCAGCACCACCTCTCTCTCTCTCTCTCTCTCTCTCTCTCTCTATATATATATATATATACACACACATACATACATATATCCTAAAATCTCCTTAATCATGTATAGATAATAGTATTATTATATTCGTGGATAAATAACTTAATTTTGATTTCCCAAACTTGCTCTTTACAAACTTATATAATTCATGAAATAAGTGTAGAAGATAATAGCTTACCTTTTCAATTACATATATATTAAAAACATATAAAAAGTAATTTCTTTTCAATTATATATATAAACAGTTAAAAAAAATTATACAACGGAGGCGATGTCCCCCCTGGGCCCCCAAGTTCCGCCTCTGGGTAAGAGGGGGCTGGAAAGGTCCTCCAACACCCATTATTTGGCCACACAGTAGCCTAGATCTGGACTACCATAGCATAGCTCTATACTTTCTCCTCCTAGGTAACTCTCGCCTAGCCACCACTATCTACCAGGTGGTGCCTCTTGACATTGTTTCGTGGGGTCATCAGTGCCAGCTCAAGCCCTTAGGTTGCTGCCTTAGCCCTTTCAAAATCAAGGAGCTTTGTATTATTTTATTACAATAATAATACCAATAAAATGAAGAAGTCCCGACAACAGACTCTACAATAGAAATAAGAAAATTTCCAAGAATAGATTGATTTTCTCTTTTTAGAAAATAATTGAGAGCACCGTCACATGTAAAAATGAAAAGTCAAATTGTTAAGGTGTGTTTTGTAACTACCAGCATCGAACCGCACCAAGTGCCTGTAAAAGAAGAGAATGCAGTGGTTAGCTATGTCCGAGACCTTCGATGCCAAAGTTAGAATGTATCTTTATTGAAGAAAAGAGAAAAATAGCTAATAATGTGCTCAGAGTGATTAAACTCCTCTATTTGCCAGCTCCCTCTCATTTATACCTAGTCCCTTTGTAACACTCGGGCCCAACCAAGTCCGCTTTACAAAAATTTTGGGCTTATAGGTAAGAAAAACCCATTTGGTTTTGCAAGTGAAAATTTTGTGGAAGAGAAGACGAGCCTAAAATACTTTTAGTGAAATATAATTTTTCAATAGGTTTTAAATTTTTTAATGGACTAAGTGCATCTTCACTCAAAATTTATGAGACTAAGTGAAATTTTTTTTTTAGGTTGAATCGAGGCCCAAGAAGTAGGCAAAGAGCCCTAGCCTGTAAAAACATAATTCCTAGACTCCACGTATGCACGGTTTCACGTCTGCTTTGCTCCTCTTCATGCACGTCTCTCTTTCCTTATTTTCTCTAGGGTTTTCTTTTTATTTTCAACCACCTTTATATTTATATACATACTTTCTGCAAAACACCAAGCCGCACCACCATAACTCAGTTTCTTCACACCGCCCGAAAATCAGCCCAACGCCTCCACCAAGTTCCAGTCGCTGCTACCCTCTTCAACCACCACTCCACTGCCACGAGCGAGCCAGCCCGAGACGCATCTTGGCGTCACTTTCCGTGGCGTTGCTACATCAGAAAAACCAACGCTCGTGGGCACTCAGCCGAACGGAAATACCTCGTGCGAGTTTTTCCCCTGCACGGCATAAGCTTGGCCATTGCCCGGCCCCACGTGAAACTGCTCACAACCACCTTGGCCCTTCCGTAAACCTCTACCTAGGCCTCACCGCCATTGCCAGCCGTGAACCCACGTCGGAAACACCACCCTCAACCTCACTGAAACGCCCCTATTTTTACATCTCAAAACAGGGTACCTCTCAACGCTTTCGGTGCCACTGGCCACGGCAAGGGAGGTCCAGTGACGCCGACGTCCAAACACTTCATGATCTGCTGCCGCCCCAACCACCCTATCTCTGTCTCTTACTGCCTCGGTAAGCCATCAGCACCCTCTCCGTTTCTCCCTCTCTTGGCTTACTCTCTCTCTTCGTGTTTCTCTTTCGCTCATCACCCACTCCCCCTTTTAGTGCGCCGCCGTCGAGAATGCCACCGTCCACAGCAACCCAGCCCCGCCGCGACCTCCTTCCCTCACGATGAGCTTCTGTCTCATGCCTTCCCTCTCTTGTGAGTTTCGGAAATATGTGGGTGTTTCTAAGTGCTGCAGTTACGTGAAGTTAGGGGTACTAGGGGAAGATTATAGATTTATGAGATTACTATTTTGCCCTAAACCCAAGTAAGATTTGAATGTATATTTTTAAATGGGTTTTGAAGGGGCCTTGTTTTTAGGTTGGGTTTGGTTTTATGTTCAGCTTGCGTTTTACAGAAGCTTTTGTAGCTCAGACTTGGTCTTTATTTGAAGTTGAGTTGTGAGATGGATTTTTACAATTAAGGGATATTTTAAGGTTATGGAAAGTTTTAGGTATTGAGGAATTAAAGTAGATATTTTAGAAGTTTAGGCTTAAATGGTTTAAATTTGTGATTGATTGAAAATTTACAGATTTACGTAATTATTTTATAGGTGACGATTTATTATTGACTCGATATTTTTTTGAGGAAAATTCTGAAAAGCTAAGAAGTCCAGGTAAGCGGGATTCCTATACTAGATTTTACATAAAAAATAAATAAATTGAGGTTGATTTATGAAAATGTGTATTATATGTTTTGAAAAGAAATGTGAAAATAACCTCAGTTATTTATTCGTCATTACTCATTGAATTCTGATGAAAGAGAAAGCATTTTTGTCATGACTGGTGTAGACATGAGCTTATTTCTGACATTTTGTTTCTGAACTATGCAAAGAGAGCGAGTAATAAATTTTGTGCATAAATTATATTTTGTGATATGATTCTGTTCAATTCTAAAGATTTTCTATTCTCTGATATGATATGATGTGATTTCTGAAAACTTTTGGCATGACATTCTAAATCTGGGTTTGGTTTGTGGATGGTGATCCTTTTGACCTACCACGGGTGCTAATAGTGGTTTCTATTTGGGTTGGTACCAACTATTCTGTTTCTGGTGCACCCACTTTGGAAACAAAGTGGTCTTTCTGGTGGTCTTTCCTGTGTGCACACTCGGGGCTCCGAGAATAAATAAGGAAAAGATTCACATTTTGTTTCTGCTCGGTTAGCTACTGGGGTTTGCACAACCCTACCACGGGGGTTAAACATGGTCTCTTATATGATATGAAGTTCTGGTATGATGGTGGTTAGTTATGCTATGCCAAAAGACTTTCAATAAGAATATTTTTCTGAAACTTTCGCTCTGATATTTTCAATAATAGGATCTGCTTCCGCACTCTGAAAAGGAAAATATTTTGTTCTGCATTCTGAATTTTGTAAATGCTCATATTTTCACACTAGTATATGTTCTTTACCTATTGAGTTGTTGATAACTCACCCCTTATCTCTAAATATTTTTCAGATAATTTTGATGGTTCAGCTGGAGAACAAGAGTAAAAAGCTTTAGTAATGTGTGATGATCGTGGTGGAATAAGTACCTGAGGGTACAAGTGTTTATTTGAGAGTCGTAGTTAGGGAATTGTTTTATTTTTGGTTATTTGGATTGGATGAGTTAAGGATATTTTTAAGTATTTGGAGAGTTTTTAATTTATGTTTAGAGAATTTCTTTGTTGTCCCTATGATGGAACATTAATATTTGGGTTGAGTAATGAATTAATATTTTAAGGAGTTTTTCTGGATTTTATAATTGTAATACCGAAGTTGATATTAAGTATTAAGAGCTAACTCTCCGGACTTCCGGGATTAGGGCATTACACCCTTGACAGCATGACGTTGCATTTAATGCGGCTGTTATTGTTAATGATAGGAACTCGACCCTGGTCCGGACCATTCGATGTCGCATTTAATGCGACTGATTCTGTTGGAGACAGGATCCCAATCGATCTTTCCCTTATTAATGCATCGAACCTGAGAGATTGCCACTTGCTTCTCCCTTCTTGGGCCGGCCTGGGCTTTCCCCCTTTCATTCCTTGACCCGCCAAGTCATGGGTAACAAGCTCTGGTGAAGTTGCCCAGGTCGCCCCAGTTGGATATAAAAACCCCTTTCCACTTAACCTGCCAATTTCTACCACGTGAGCTTGGCAAAAAAAAAAAAAAATTCCCGCACATTTCAGCTTCCCATCTTAAATTCATTTCATCGTTGCACATTCCACATCTCGAGAATTGCATTAACGGTCATGTCTACATGTTCCGTCAACTTCCAGTTGGGGCTTCTGAACTGCAGCCTCCATTGGCGAGTCCCCTGGCTATGGTGTGGTTCTCTCCCAACGAGACGTTTTTCTAGCTCCGTCGCGGAGGACTTTCTTCGCTTCTCCTCACGTTCATCCTCCTCATTGGGCTTTCACTTCGACAATCTTCCCTTCTTAACTCCTACCTTTCTCCAACTGCTCTCATGTGGGTGATAGGTGGTGGGCGCTTGGACGTCCAAGCACTTCTCCTTGGACATCTTCTTGAATCTCTGCCATTATCTTCCTCCTCAAGATTTGGCAATCTTCGGTCCAGTGTCCCTTCGCATTGTGGTAAGTGCAGTACCTACGAGCTCTCTAGTCACGGTCATGGCCTTCCCCTGGGAGTTCCTCATCCCGAGTTTGTACATGCATGTTTTGTGTATGCTTTCTGGGGGAGTGGCTCCATCGTCGCTTCTTTTCTCATTTGGCCCCTTCTTCATCTTAGCTTCCTTCTCGCGGGCCTTTGCGTTGGCACCCTGCTTGGATTCGCTCGTTGGTTGTTCCACATCCGTGCGTCTCAAGGCGGTCAAGGCTCTAAGGGTATCCTTGGCATTGACGAAGTCATCGGCTCAGTCCATAAAATCCTACAAGGTTGTTAGGGTCGTTCGCACTATTTCTACCATGAAAGGGCTTTGGGGCCAGATGCCACCTAAGAGCACTACTAGTGTGATCTTCTTATCTTGATCATTTGTGGTCAATATCTCTTTATTGAACCAGTATAAGTATAACTTTAAACTTTCTTCTTCCCGTTGTTTTATATTGAGGAGGTAAGCTGTCGGCCGCCTTCTCTTTTGGCTGGTCATGAACTATATTAAGAATTTTCGGCCTAACTCCTCAAAGTTGTGGATGGCACTCGGCCTTAAGGCTCTGAACCATGCCCGAGCGAAGCTTTTCAATTTTAGGGGAATGCCTAACACGCGATTTCTCCGAGGAAGTCGTGCAACGTCATGTGGGTCTTAAATGTTTCCAAATGTTCAATGGGGTTTTTAGACTCGCCGTACATCTCTATTTGAAGAGCTTTGAACTTGGATAGAATTGGGACGACACTAGTATTTTGTGACTCCCCCTCCATCCACTCTATTCGGCTTGATTCGGCACCTTCTCCAAACTCAGTGTTCCTCTACTTTGGCACCTTGTTATCACATTGGAAAGCCTCCACTCAAGGATTGCACGAGAGCGTGTCATGCCTAGCACACAAAAGGTACACTTATGTTGTTAGATCAAAACGAATTTCGATCTCATAGACGGCGCCAACTGTTAAAGCATGTTTTGTAACCACTAGCTCCAAACTGCACCGAGTGCCAGTAAAATAGGAGAATGTGGTGGTCAAGTATGTCTGTGACACCTCTAATGCCAAAATCAATATGTATCTTTGTTGGAGAAAAGAGAGAAAGAGCTAAGTGTGTTCAGAGTGATTAATCTTTGTCGCTATAACGATCACCTTCTGCTTCTGACGACATAGTGTTGCATTTAGTGCGGCCGTTCTTGTTAATGACAATAAATCAACCCTGGTGTTGGCCGTTCGACGTCGCATTTAATGGTGCTAATTCTGTGGAGGACAAGATCCCACCCCTCATTAATGTGCCGAACCTAAGATAATGCCACTTGCTTCTCCCTTATTGGGCCGGCCTGGGCTTTTCCCTTTTCATTCCTTGGCCCACCAAGTCATGGATCACAAGCTTTGGTGAAGTTGCTTGGGCCAAGCCCAGCTGGGTCAAGAAACCCCATTCCACAAGTTTTATGCAAGTGAGGTGTACAAAAAAATGGAGAATCTCGAAGGAGTACTATTCAAGGATGTCCCTTATTACATGCCTTCTCTGGTAAAGATGTAGCATGTGCTTTTAAGGGAATAAATCCTGGATAATCTATATTCGAGTAGTATCAACGGTTGCATACTCTACAACATCCAGTTAATTTATATGAACTGAAAATTGTGCAATTACGACAACATAGTACTATTTGATTTGGCAGTTGGGTATCATAGGGCCTATTTGGATAGTGCATGACAATATCTTTGGTTCCCTAAGTGATTTTGTACACAAACTACACTCGTCCAGGAGCTTTCATGTTTCTTGCTTCCTTACTCTGTGGTTTTAGTTTTTCTGGTGGAAGGGCTAGATTGCTGTTAGTGTTGTAGCTTGACAATTTGCTCAAGATTCTGATTCCTTTTAAAATTAATGTTATCTTTTACTTCACATTCATCAGTTTTTTTTTTCTACTTTTACAAGTAATAAGAATAATAATGTTTTAACTAGGTTCATAAAAGGAGCAATAGATAGCATGCATACATGTCTAGTTGGTATAATCTTGAAAAATCCTTTTTTTAATGTCTTAATTGGTTTGCTATTTGTTTCTAGCGTGGAAGTAAAATACTCATTTGGAGACTCAGATGGCTACAAGGAACTTGGTCGCTGAAAATGGTTAATATCTCTTCCCTTTCTTCTGAAAGAGTTCCTAGAAAAGAGACAGTTTTCCTATACAAGCTTTATTCTATTACATCTTGTGATGCTATGTTTTTATTAATCATCATGTATATGTAATCTGTTGTAAACCTACTTGTCTGTTTTCCCCTTATCGAACCTATGGCAATTAGTTGCCATTTCTAATTCTAAATAAGGTCGAGAAGACCAATCTAGGATTTCTAGAGTAAAAAATAAAGGTGGGGTTATTTCAGAGTAAGATCTCTCTTTTTCTATTTGTAGGATATACTTGATTTTCAGAAATCACTTGGAGCTGGTTTGGTTACACAAAACCAAACTATCTCATATAATCATTATAACTATTTCAAATTCTCACACAAAATATAATAAACAATTCAACTTTTTTCAAATCCTAAAACAAAAACAATATTAAAAAACAATATTATAACAATATTTTTTCAACAAAACATTTTAACTCATCTTATATGAACTGCGTAACCAAACGAGGCGTTATTCATTGGTATGGGTTAATCGAGTGCATAGGTGTAACGTATTCTTATCCTTCTTCTGTGTAGGCTGAGAAGAATGAGCTTCATGATGAAGATCAGAGGCTCAAGGCGGACAAAGACAAGTTGGAGCAACAAATCATAGCAATAAGTGTGTAACTAGGCTTCTTGCCCCCATCCATCTACAATGATGGGCTTCATTTGCTGCTGAAGGATAAGTTACTGGCAACAAGCTAAAGCCTTTTTGTAACACCCAGGCCTAATCTTAGCCAAGCCAGAAGCTCAGTAGTTGAGAAAAACCGCGTCTCTTGTGGGTTTATTTATTTATTTCCTCTTTTTTTACCACCCCCAACCACCACCTCACTTTCTTCCTCTCGCTAGCTCTGCCACCTGACACTCTTTCGCTCTCGTGTGTGTTGCCCTCAAGTGAAAAGTAACTTATATACATTATAACCCCAATGCGTACAAAGACCTTTAATGATAATTACCTGCATATCCTCTTATCCGTGACAGTAGCGTTTTGGATTTGCAAATTTTATCCTCTGCCCGTAGTAATTAGACCTAATTGTTAAATAGGAATGGTTATACCTTGTTACATAAACTTTTATTTTTAGTGGGCTTGAACTCATATGTGCCTTGTTTATATGATGAGCTAAACTATTGTTTTGAAGGGAGAGGTGATGTTGCTATTTTTGTTGCCCGAGATTATGATGATTTAGTTACTATTTTTGGGCTCATATTATCCTATTGCCGGAATTGAGGATTTTCTGTTAGTTAGATTAAGGACGTGCTTGAGTATGTTAGTGAAAATCTTCTCGTTTAAGTTGTGAGATTGCTAGAACTTGAGATCAAGGTTTAAGAAAGTCTATGCAAGCATTAGATCGGCGAGTTCCTATACTAGACTTTGCATAAAACGATTTGGACTAAGGTTGATTTGTGAAAAATATGCATGTTTTGTTTTTGAAAAGAAATGTGCAAAAAGCCTCAGTTATGTGTTCTACAAAACTTGCATAAAAGAGAAAGTGTTTTATGTCATGACTGGTATAGACGTGAGCAACTTTTGACATTCAACTTTCTGATATATAAAAGAGTAATTATGAATGTTGATATTTGTGCATATTTATATGAAAATGCTCTGGGTCTGTTTTTGGATATGTGAAAATGATCAGAATTTGTTTTATACTTTTTCTTGACATGATGAAGCATTTGAAAACTTTTGGCATGACATCCTGATTATGTGTATGATTCTGTTCTACTCTACTCTGACCTTACCACGAGTGTAAAATTGTGGCCTCTATTTGGGTTGGTATCAACTTCTTTATCTCTAAGTGCACCCACTTTGGAAATAAAGTTGTTTTTGTGTGGTCTTTCCTGTGTACACACTCGGGACTCTGAGAATGATAAGAGGAAGAACCCGATTTGGCCACCAGAGATAGCACAACGCTACGACGGGGTTAAACATGATCTCTATTCTGATGTGATGCTCTAATGTAATATAATGATGATGCTCAGTTTATGATATGCCAAAGGACTTTGAAATAGAAATATTTTGAACCATCACTTTGTTAACTTTGATAACATGTTTTGTTCTACATGCTGACACTAAAAATATTTTGTTCTCATTCTGTACTCTATAAATGTTCATATTTGCATACTGGTATATGTCATCTACTTATTGAATTGTTGATAACTCACTCCTTATCTCCACAATATTTTTAGATAATTTTGATGGTTCAGTTGAAGTTCAAAAATAGGAAGTATGGGTAAAACTAGGTGAGCATAGTGGATTAAATACAAAGATGGTACTTTGGTTATTGGAGAACTTTATTCAGTAGTTTTGTTTTGCTCTGTTGACTTGGTATTTTGGAAGATTGATATTTATTTTGAGGCTTTGTAGTGTTCTTAGTTAATTATTTTTGAGTAGTTGGTTTAAAACAATGAGATCTATGTATAATTGAGAAAATTTGATTTTATATCTATACTGTGTGCTACAATTTTAAATGATAAGAAGTAACTCTCTGACTTGGCCGAGACCGGGGCATTACACGTTCATTGGTTACCCCAGTATTGCCATGTGGAAATTCATGCCACCTCATGTTGTAGTTGACAAATCACAGGATCATGTACTACGCCCTCTAGTTGCTTAAGATTTCGTTTAGGTAGTGAGGTATTTGCAAGTATTCTATGAATAGTAGTGAAAAAGTAATAATATAATATTGAATAGTAGTGAAAAGTAGGTGAAAAATAATAATAAATAATAGTGATTTATTATGAGAATACCTCAATACCTGATGACATCCATGGTTTGGTTCATTACCTCTAAGGTTATGTTGGTTTCTTAAAGTCAGAGAGGAGCATAGGTGGAGCACTTATGTATGGTTATTAGCAATTTTTTTTGTATTGTTATTAGCAATTGTACTGATTTGTGTACAATGCTTTGAGGTTGAAGAAGTACTTGAACGAAGGTTGGTCCGTCTCTGTAAGAATTATTTTAATTCATAATCTAGGAATCAGTTTCGCATGGTCGCCCTGGATCTCAGTATGTGCAGCGGTAGATTTGGTTTGCAGTGCTTTTCTCTCGTTTCCGTAGGCAGTAAAAGGGATTAACGAACGCCACACAGAAATGGAATGTGTGCAATGGATGAAACATGTCAACCTTAATATTGCATTTAATTTCAGAATTTCTAGATTACATTGTCATGTTTAGGACTGAAAATCTCCTCTTGAAGATTAATTATATAATGATGCCTTTATGTTTTCACCATGACTGGAAACTTTAATCTGGAGGGGCGCTCATGTAGCCTTGTAGGGTTGCTGGCCTCCTCTCTAGTCCATTAACTAGGTAGGAATGCCTATTGCCTGAAATATGAAGTAACAGCCACTCCATGAGGAACGACTGCCCCGATCCTTGTGCTTGAGGAAACCATAAGCGTCTCTGTTCCCATAAGTACTAGCTGGGAGAGACAACTAGGTGCTAGGTGGGATTTGGTAAGCAGAGTTTTTCTCTTAAGAAAATACTATGGAGTGATTTCGTTTGCATTCCCAAGTTTCCTGGGGTTTAATTTCTGTAAGTCAGACAGGTTGTTAGTCAAAAAAATGGTAGTGGAGTTTGCTTGTTTTTTTTTAGGCCTTTCTGTTGAGGTTTGGTGTACGGTTGGTTTCCAATGTAGGCCCTTCTATATTCCCAGTAGTGTGAAATATTTTCATTAATGAGTTACCCACCTGTAATCTGCAATTGTATATATTCCGACCCACAGGATTTAAAAAAAGTTCAGGCTGATTAGTGAAGTTCTCTCTTTTTGTATTTTTTTTCCTTTTCCCCCCTCTCTGTTTCCATTTCTTTATGATGAACGAAAATGAAAATGCTAATTTGGTTTGATTTGTCTTATGCATATTTGGAGGTCGGTTTATGCTTTTTGCAACTGAAATTTATCCATGTCTACATAATATTGAATGCTTTTGTCATGAAACTGTTTCCCCAATGCATGATGCATCTTACACAAACAACTCATTTAACATCTATCACCAAGAACTTATCTGATGCTTAGTACGCCTGAAGCATCATCATTACAAAGCTAAATCCGACACTGATGTTCACAAGGAAACTGTCTTTGTCAGCTGATGAGGAAGGTGGTTCAGTTGAAGACCCACTCCAAAATGATCGAGTGGATTGAGTTGAAGGAATGATAAAGGATGATGCAGAAGTACCCAATGGAGAGTCAGATGGTGATGGAGCAAGTAGCATCGGGGAAGTGGTTTCTGATGCAGGTGTTGCTGAGGAGATGGAGCTTTCTGGAGCTGGAGTAGGAACCAGAAGAGTCACCAAGGAAGCCGGAGGGTTGGCTGAAGGAGATGCGGCTGCTGAGGCTGCAAGAGTGTCTATTTCGACTTTCATTCCTTGGCTGCAATGTCCTGGTGTTCCACAGATGAAGTATTTCTTGCCTGGAGAAGAGAGTGGGATGGTTGTGGTGCCACCAGAGTAAGACTGAATCGGATTACTTGCCTGGCAGGAGTCATAGTCTGTCTTCGAAACCTCAAGCAAATCATGGTTTGGTGCGTACTGGAAAACTGTGAACACAAACTCTTTTAGCACGAGTTTATTTCAAATCTTTACAAGCCAAATTATATCTGATTTACAACATTCATGCAAGATGAAAAGCACGCAGATAAACAGATCGTTGATGATATAGATGAAGTGACTTGTTTGAAGAAGTCTATATTTTACTTACTCAAGTTATCTCCAACTAAAAATGATTGAGATGATGCCCATGTTTGCAGGTTGGTGGTCGTATCCCACCCACCGGTTTGGCCTCCAACTGTGTAATTTGCTGCCATAGCTAATTTGATGAGCATGGCTGAAATAGTCAGGCTGATCAATGTTCTTGTCTTCGCCATTTCTTGCTGAGAGCAGTAGAAAACTGAGGAGAACGATGGAATGCAAGTACAAGAAAATCAGAGAGAAAGGATCAGGTGGGTGGGTATATATGTGTTTGAGCTAGGAAGTATTTATAGAGACGAGAGAACCCCATCAGAATGAAGATATATATGGTTGTTTTAAGTTTTTGGTCTTTGGAGTTGGTGCAAATGTTATGAAGATGTGACGATGACAGGTGGTTTCTCAGGGACTTCAAAAATGTGTTTCCTTTCCTACCTCAACTGCTTTATTTGTATATTAGGTGGATTATTTCTACGAAATGGTTACCTTCATACTAATTAATTTGACGAATAAAGTATCTAAATCTATGAGCCTGTTTTCATGTCTGTATGCATCATTTGGTTTCATTAGTAATGTACATTCTTTCACACTCAGTTTTCAATCTTCTGCTGTACATTTTCATGGCTAAACCAATTGTTTCTGGATTTATCCAAAACAAACATTTTTGCGAGCCTCATTTGTTTTCACAGATTGGATGAGATGAGATGAGATGTGATGAGTTGAAATTAAAGTTAAAAGTTGAATATAATATTGTTAGAATATACTTTTTTAATATTATTTTTATTTTTAGATTTGAAAAAATTGAATTGTTTATTTTATTTTTTGTGAGAATTTTGAAAAGTTGTAATGATTAGATGAGATCATGAGATGAGACGAATTGAGAGGAGTTGTTAAAACAAACGGAAAAAAAAATCCATTTTTAAAAAAAGATGACAGCCTGTCATTTTATGATCGATCATCACCCTTACTTAGAGCATCTTCATTGGCTTAGGCAACCAACAACTTTATTTAAATTTTGCCTAATATCATCATGATTTAGGCCTCATTTGGTTACACAAATGAGATATATACGATGAAATGAGAAATCTGTAAATAGTAATGAGATAATTTGTAAATAGTAATAAAATTATTTGCATTAAAAATTTTATGGAATTTTGAGAAATGATAGAGAGAGTTTATTCGTCAAGATTTTTAGATAAAACTACGAAATACAATATAAATAATATGTTTTTGTACAACATAATTAACTCATGAACAAGCACAAATTTGTTTAAAAAATAAAAGAGATACCCTTGAACAGAATTTGTAACTCTATAATAATCTCGAGTTCAACTTATACTTGGGGAAAAAAAAAAAAAAATCAACGAACTGGACTTGACCATTATTCCCCAACTCGTTGGAACTCAGATTCTTTTACACTCCTAATTCTTGGAACAAGTCATGACTCTTAGATTCAGAGATGATCGAGACGATTTGGATTAATAAAGATGAGATAAGATGGTTTAAATGGAAGTTGAAAAAACAATATTGTTAGAATATTATTTTTTAATATTATTATTATTTTGAGATTTGAAAAAGTTGAATTAGGATTTGAAAAATTGAATTATTTATTATATTTGTTATGAAAATTTGAAAAAATTATAATAATGAGATGAGATGAAACATTTTTAAAACATAAACATTTGAAAGTCCCATGGTTTTGACCGTCGTTCTAGCTTCTATTACTTGGCTGATGAGAAAAAAATCTTGGGGACAAAATTTTTTCCCCTTCAAATACTTTGCATACTTTTCAGTTCTCGTAGTTGACCAGAAGCTGTCTTTTGTGGCAGCGGCTGAGATTGAAAATTAGTATTTGATAATTGGAAGGCATACCTCATCAACACTTGAATATAGCCCAGAAAATCATATATATATATATATACACACACACACACACACACACACACTACATAAATATGAAGTTCCAAATTAGATAGGCTGATCATTATGCTTTTGTAAACTTGTATGAAAAGATGAGGATTTCAATAAGGATATGCTGTTAGATCAGTGACATTGTTCATTGCAATGGCTGCAATTTCAAATTTTCCCAAGAAAAATACTAGATTTATACCAAAAATAAAGAATTATCAACGGTCATAAATCTTCACTCACCAATTGTATTCCAGTGTTTTCCTTCGAACAAGATCAAACCTAAGGCTGGTCAGTCATTACATATTGCTAATCATTGCAACAATCTCTGAGACTGATCTAGATTAATTAAATTAGAAAGAATAGGCCAAGCTCCAACATTTTCAATCATATTCTTAGCAGCAGAAGAGTCTGAAAAGTATTCTTCTTAAATTGCAATTACTAGCTAGCTAGCTAGCGAGGACCTATATCAGATATAGTAACTTCATTCAGAGATTTCTTTGATGATTCTGGTTTAGCTTCAGCATATAATGGAGATGATGCTCCAGAATCATTTTTAATCAATCCTAATTCTGGACTTTCGACAGTAGTAGTGACAAAAAAAAATGCAGGCTGTGAGGGTGCTGGGAAGCTGCTTGCAGTGTACCCACTGAGCATCGTTGCAATCTCTGACATCTTAGGTCTATCTGCAGGAGCTTCTTGAACACATAGTAAACCGATGTGAATGCATTTCAGAACTTCGTGTCTTGTCCACTGATCACCCAAGGTTGGATCAATCAACTCCAAACCTGTTCCATTTGCCCAATGTTGCCATGCCTGTGTAAATGTAAATTAGATGAATCATAAAATTAGTATATGGTCAATCTTCCATGCATTGATGATGATGATGATTTTAACAGGAATACTCTGAGTACAGCATACATACATAGCTTTGAAGATTCATCCCATTTCCGAAGCTTGAGATTTTTTGACCGGCCACAATTTCTAGTACCAAGACACCAAAGCTATAGACATCGGATTTAGTTGAAAAGTTCCCTTTCTTAGCATACTCCGGTGCTATGTATCCACTTCATGACATCAACAAACAAGAAATATGGTTTGTAAGTCTTCTGCGAAGGCAAGAACCTAGAAGTAGTAAAAAAATTATGCTTGCAGAGAAACTAAAACTGTCTGATTTGAGAACTTAAAAAGTACTTACTAAGTACCAGCAATCCGATCAGTATTGCCTTGTGTTTCGCTTCCACCAAATAGTCTAGCCAAACCAAAATCAGAGATTTTGGGATTCATGTCCTCATCTAACAGGATGTTGCTAGCTTTCAAATCCCTGTGAATAACCCTAAGCTGAGAATCTTCATGCAGATAAAGTAGTCCTCGAGCAATTCCAACAATTATTTTGTACCGTCTTTCCCATTCTAAAGAAAACCGTTTGGTCTGATCTGCATCACCCAAGCAATACAGTGTTATATATATATATATAAGTATATATATACACACACAGTTATACACAGAGAAGAGGAAATACTAGTTCTCAAATGATGAAGAGGAAAAAAAATGAAATATGTATATAAAAAATCATGCAATATCCTACCGAACAAAACTTTGTCCAAGCTCCCGTTGGGTAGGTATTCATAGACAAGTAGCTTCTCTCCATCTTCTAAGCAGAAGCCTAACAGCCTTATCAGGTTCCGATGCAACAATTTTGCAACCAACACTACTTCTGCTTTAAGCTCTTCCAGACCTTGCCCTGAGCTCCTTGCCAGCCTTTTAACAGCTATTTCTCGTCCATCGATGAGTTTACCCTAGACGTGTATATAGACTGGGCATTCAATATATAACATATATGGGGAGAGGAGAATTAATAGCATGCGTCATAGATGACGAGCAAAGAATTACCTTGTAAACAGGGCCAAAACCACCTTGTCCAAGTTTATATGAATCAGAGAAATTTTTTGTTGCAACTTGAAGTGTACTCAAATTCATTAAAAGTGATTCCATGCTCATTTCTCTATCTTCATCGGCTGCATCCTCTGTTATAGAGTAAAAATAATCGAGTTCAGATAGCAGAAAGCTTAGTTTTAGAAACTGCTTTATGCATGGCAGGTCATGGAAGGTCATTGAGCATGCAATTTTGTTTCATCTCCTAGTTTGTAGATAATTACATGAGATCAGGTCCTAAAGCATAAACAAATTGATCAGCTGTGATACATAACCTGAGTTGCCTACTCTTTTTCTTCTAGTGATTCTCCACAAGCAGCAGCCACATATTATCACAACCAATGCAATAGCTGCTGGGATGACCACCAAAACAACAATTTCTGATGTATTGTTCTTTCCTGCTCACACATAAGAATATATGAAATAGTTATTAATCATTCAGTCTACGAGGGATTTTACTTCCAAAATTCTAGAAGTTATTTCGAGGAATATTTCTGCCTTTCATTGAAATGATATTGCATTAGTCGTGGATTCAAAGAGAGCACCAAACATTACCAGCCTGACCACTTGTCTTTGCAGTTGGGGTAGTGCTAGTACCATTCTTCTCAGGCACTAGAGAAGGTGGTAATGGTGAGAGAAAGAACGAATACATCTCGTAACGCAGATTACAACTCTTAGAGAAAATGCGAGCTCCTACATGACTCGTATCAATAAGATAACTAATAAGCCCTTGCAGGCAAGTAAAGCAGCTTTTATCCGTCAAGTCCTTTGTGCACTGCACCATAGCATATAGATTGACATTTTCTGTGTGGGACGTAATCCCAATATAATATTTTGAAGGACTGGATGCAGCCTGAGATGAAATATTTTTGAGCAGGTTTACCAACTGACGATTGAAAAGGACCGTGTCTGTTGCTATATCCCCATTGTGTAACGTGGCTATTACAGCACTATCTGCAGTCGAGAAGAAACGCCAGGCTGAATACCTTATCGAACAATTATTATAAAACATGTAAGCTTCTTTCTGGTTAGGACAACGGCTCCTGATCTCCATTGCTGCAATATTTGCACAAGCTTGGCAATCCCTGTCAGACTGCTCGGCTATGCAGTGTACGAGGCCATAAACCACATCAAGGTTTTGGCCGAAGCTAGTGATATTGAACCCAGAACTTAGAGAAGAACTGGAAACAAGGGATGCAATTGTACGATTCAGGTTTTGTTCAAAGACACTCCCAGAAGTGTAATTACTGGCAGTATTACAGTCGACATAAGTCAAAACTTGAGCTGCACTGCTGGAAAGTAAGTAAAGAAGACATGAGAATAAAAGCGAAAGAACAGCATCGGCTGCAAAATGCTGCATGGTATGAATTGGGAAGGAGATTTGGGAAAGTAGAGGAGCTTTCGCAGAGGAAGAAGCTGATCAAATGATTTCTATTCTCAACAGGTAATTGGCACCATTAATATATATAAAATAATTAAAGACTCATTAAATCACATACATACATACATATATATATATATATATATGTATGTGTGTGTGTGATCAATAGATTACGCGGTTTTAGATTGTCTGAAAGAGAGGAAATTTTCAAACAAGACTAGCGACCGATTTAAATTGTAGGAGCAAAGACTAGGAAATCTTCAACATCGCACAATAAAAATCTTTACCTCTTGTGACGTTAGAGACTGCCATAAGATCATGTACCAATAACTAACTTGGTTTATACGTACTGGTCAAAACACCAATTAAAGTCTGTATCTGATGTTGAATTAATGGAGCAATTTGAAAGCTGCAACAAGGCTTGAAATAAAGAGAAGACCAAGGGCGACGTTTGATAGACGTTACGTTATATTATATAAATATATATATATATATATACACACCAAACGGTCATGACCATTCAATTCGATCGTGCTCATGATAATTCAAAGAGTATTTAGTTGAATCTGAAGTGGGTTTAGCAAACAAAAAGTTGCTTCTGAAATGGAAATTAGATAGGGCTCGAATGTTCAAGACATGTGCATGCATTTGGTTATCGATCTTCATTTTTTCTAGCTGTGAAACGGGTGTGACATAAAATAAAGCCAAAGTATATACGTCAAAAATCCGATGGAGTAAACAAAATAGAGAGTACAATATATAGTTGTAATGCCCGTATCCTGAAGTTCAGGGAGTTAATTCCAATCATCGAAAATTATCTCCCATAATACAATTATATATATGAATCCATAAAATATAAATTAATTTACTTGTTCAAACCAAGTATATATATGTTCCTCCACAAGGACACCAAAGACATAAGTACAAACTAAAATTTCCATAAAGACTTAAAAATATCCACGTCTCAAAATACTCAAATCAACATAAAATAAGAAATCTACTGAATGGGAATCTCCAATAATTATTTGTACCATCTGACACTTATTCTTTTACGATTATATAATATTGCTCATGCTTCATACTCTTGATTTCTAGCTGAACCATCAAATTAAATTATCTAAAAATATTGTGGAGATAAAGATGTGAGTTATCAACAACTCAGTAAGAAAAAAACATGTACTGGTATATAAACATGAGCAATAACAGAATATAAAATCAAAACATGTTATCAAAAATATCAGAGTGACAGTTCAAAAATATTCTTATTCAAGATTCCCTTGTCATAGCATCACAAAAATATCACATCATAGCAGAATTCCATGTTTAACATCCGTGGTAGGGTTGTACAAACCCCGGCATATAACCGAACAGAAACAGAAATATAAATATTTCCCTTATTACTCTCAGAGTCCCAAGTGTGCATACAGCAAAGACAACCCAGAAAACCATTTTGGGAAATAAAGTGGTTACACTAGAAACAGAAAAGTTGGTACCAACCCAAATAGAGGCCACAGTTTTACACCCGTGGTAAAGTCGAAAAAAAGTAGGAACAGAATGTCATTCCAGAGATTTTAAGAGGTCACATCATATCATAACAGAACACAACATATTTAAATCATCATCATATAATTATGCACAAATTTTCATATTCGTTCTTTTTGCACAGTTCGGAAACATAATGCCAATTAAGATATATAATTTTTTTTAAAATAATATAACACCAAGCCAGACTTAAAATGCATGCCTAACTTGATAATCTCTTAACATAACACCATAAAGATAATAAACCCTAAAGTGGTTAAAGAACAGGGGCATATATGTAATGTAATTTAAAGTCTCAAACTTTATGTGTCTAAAATTTGCATTTGAGACTACTAGACTACCTGACTTAAACACAAAACCATATTTATAGAGCTTGAGAGATAGAGATATTCATTGAGAGGGATTTTACATGGAGGGAGGGGTGGAACCGAGAGCTAGAGAGGATCTCACATTCGATGCTGCGTGTGTGTATTGGATGGTTCAGGGTACACGTTGGTGGTTCTACAACTTGGTTGTGGGTGTCACCGGCGGCTAACGGCCAAGTAGGGTGGTTAAAACCGTGGGATATGAGAGAGAGAGAGAGAGAGAGAGAGAGAGAGAGAGAGAGAGAGAATTAGGTTAGATTTGGATAGTGAAATGAGTTAAGTTTAGAAGAAGGTTAAAACTTGAATAAAATATTATTAGAATATTATTTTTTAATATTATTATTGTTTTGAGATTTGAAAAGGTTGAATTGTTTATTGTATTTAATGTTAGAATTTGTGAAAGTTGTAATGATGAGATAAGATGAGATGAGATGAGATGATATGGATGATAATGTTTCTCAATCTAAACTGAGCTGTTCAACATGAGGGAGAGTACGCGGGTGACTTATTGTATTGTTGTTGACCAAAGTTGAAGATGGATCCAAGTTGTTTCTGTCCTGCAATGGTGGTCGAATGGAGGAGGGTGGCTATGACTTTGTGGCTCACCAAGAGAAAGCAAATGCCCTATTTATAGGTGCAGGAAACAGGGGAACGTGGAGGCTTGCATGGCTCTTTGGCTGTTCCTATACGATGGTTCAAGGTTGGGCTACGATGCACGGTCGGCAAGTGGCTGGCAGCTTGCAAAGGGGTCGTACTGAACACGAGGATCTATGGTTTATGGTGGATCTTGTGGGTTGCTTGCTCTATTTTTGGGTGGAGTAAAACAGAGGCTATCAGTGGCTTCCATGGCTCTCGGTCTACAATGGCTCTGATGGTGTAGGGTGGTTGCTTCTAGCAACAATTTGTGTGGCAATTTTGTAGTTGTAGGGACTATGAGACTGAGGGTAGCACGTGTTTACATCTTTCATGGGTGTGTCTGTGAAGCAATCATGTGTGGCGGTGCAAGTTGTTGGGAAGTTGTTGCATGGCAGTGAAGAAATTCATGGGCCTAACTCATTTCATAAAACTGGTTCAACAAGAGAGAATTGTTCATTCTTTATAAATATATCCAAGACCTTGTCCACAAGCAATGTGTGATTATTCCTCAACACCCTCCCTCACGTACAGACCAGTATTTTTCCTGGTCCTTGTCAAGGGGTAAGTAGTGTTGGCCTCATTCGTCATGTGGCAGGCTCTGATACTATATAGAAACACTCATTTCTCCCTATAAAAGGTCTAATAGAAGAAGTGAGGTAATTTCTTATAAAGCTTTGGATGAATTTGGTATAGAAACACACATTTCTCCCCATAAAAGGCCTAATAGGAGGAGTGGGGTAATTCTTATAAAGTCCAGGATGAGTTTGTTCCTAAGCCATATGGGACTTCTCAACATGCCCCCTCAAGTGTGGGCCGGTATTTTCGGTACTATCATCGTAGGTAGGTCGTAGGAACCCATCATCATTCATAGATTAACTTGCTCTGATACCATGGAGAAATTCATAGGCCAACTCATTTCATAAAATCGGTTCAACAATAGATGATTGATCATTCCTTATAAACATGCCCAAGATCTTGTCCATAGGCAATGTGTGATTAATCCTCAACAAGCAGGAGGTGCAAGACAAAGGTAGGAGACAGAGATGAAAGAGAGGCAATGGCTGAGGTAGGACTTAGATAGCAAAACTCACGGAGAAATAGAGAGAGAGACGTCTGTGTGTTGGGTGCAAAGAAGTGAAAAAAAAAATAGAAAAACGTGGAAGAGTGAAGTAAATGTTGAGAAGAGAGATTTTTTAGAGTAGATAAACCGAAGTGGCGTGAGAAGGGAATGAAATGGTGAGAAGAAAACTAACGAGGAGGAGAGAAATATGGGGAGTATAAAATTGAGAAACTGGCAAGGGAAAGAAGGAGAGCGAAAGTGAAGTGAAATTCACTTACAAAACGACATCGTTATACAATCATGTTGGGCTCTCCGCGGCCTGGATTAGGATTTGGTCTCGATGTACAATAGCTCTAGCATTGAGACCTTTCAAAGGTTTTTTTAAAAGTACATGTGAAGGTACTTGTGAAGAAAGACAACTATTAAAAAGCAAATACAAATGCTACTTGCACCTGGGAGGGGTACCTCCTACCTACCCATGGGGCTACTGTAGCATTTACTGAAACGGTGCATTCACACCATCTCATGAAATCTAATTCCCTTCTTTCGTCCTCCTTTTGATTCGGCAAATGGAAACTCTGAAACTCAAAACCCATCTAGCCTGTTTTCACCTCACCCCACAATGCACCTCAGTCTCACCTCAGTTGGGAACACGGCCATGGAACCCCACACCAAACACAGCAAGAGGTGGCGGAGATAGAATGACTCTGGTTGGTTGCTGAGTAGAGTTGTCTTTTGAAGCAATTAAGACTTCTGGACCACTTTCATCCTCAGAGGGGCTTGGGGATGAAGAATGAAAGCTTCCCATCTCTCCAACCTTGTTTGAGTTCAAACCCATGCCCATAGACAATGAAACGAGTTCTACATCTATAAACTAAAAGTTGTAATCAAATTCATCATAATCATTAGAAGAGAAATTTGCTTTGGTCCTATTCATGTGGCCATGAAAATGTGAAGAGCCTTTAACTAGTTCACTAGAACTACCATCACAGTTTATGGGAATATCCTTTGTCTGTGCATGAACCGCAAGGACTAGTTTCTTGTCAATTACAGCAACATTGCTTACTGCAGAACAGGCCCCACACCGCATTTTTTGTTATTTCTTCAAAGTGACAGGCACTTTCTTGAACAGTTGCAGTACCTTGAAGCAATTATAACAAGTTAGGAATGGTGTACCACCTACCATGGGATGGCAATGGCAGGCACCACTAGCCACCACAACCCTACGAGGATGGCAGCAAACAAAACCACCCATCTCCGAATTAAGATCACTTGGCCATCTTGTGTGGTGTTGTGGATCACTATTGCTTGATGGAGGAGGAATCGTAGAATTGTGAACAAGTTGACCAAATGCCCCAAGTTTCTTGTGATGGTATGTAACGGGATGGTTTGGGATATTAGGAAATCGTTTATTACAGAAAGAAGGGGCTGGGGCCGATGCTGAAACTCGCTGAAGTGTGTCATAGCAATGTAAACAAGAGCAAAAAAGCTGGAGGTTATTTCATACAATTTTGGCACTGATTTGTCTGAAACAAATGTTTGAAATCGAGTTCTCTTTCTTTTCTTTCTTTTCTTTCTTTTCTTTTCTTTTCTTTTCTTTTCTTTTCTTTTTTTTTTTAAATATCAGCTGAAACGATTCCATCGGCTGAGCTGATTCCTCTAAAGGTACCCAAGGCAGTACCTATAGCAGAACTGAAAAGCAAAAGCACCCTACCCATGTCAAAATCACAGTATATTGTTTGAAATCGTTAACAATGCTTTTTTTTTCTTTTTTTTCTCTTTTTTTTTAGCCATCCGAAGATCTGCATGACCAATTAACCTAAAAGAAGTTGTCAGTACTGAACTACTTAATTAATTGAAACTGTCAACAAAGCCCATTTATATAATAAGAATCCTAAACACCATTTTAACGTTAAAAATAAATTAATAGAAGTAGTTCTCGTCAATTGTTTATAACGGTTATAACCATTAGGGACAATATACATGCAAGTCAGGAACATTATTTACACAGCTAGAGACGACCAGAACCAGCTGCTAGTGCTAGCTAGGTCAAAAGCTTTGCATTAGTTCACAGAATATGTCAAACATATATATGCTTCTCAACATGAGATAGTACATAAACAAAAAGTTAAAAAATGAAATAATTAAATCCATATACATCATTTTCATTACTAATCACATCATATATAAGTGAGCAGCTACTAAAAAATCATGTCTCGTATTAACAAATAAAATAAAAAATTACCAAAATTAAAATTATCAAGGCGGACTCTTCCATTAGGCGGCATTGCCTAAGGCCTCTGGTAGAAGAAAGGCCTCCAAAAAAATCTCAAAAAAAGAAAAAAAAAAGTCGCAATTAGAAAAAATTGGATAAGTCAATGAGAAAATATTAAAAGAATCAAATAGATTTTATGTAATCACTAAAAACGTACTCATTGGCATAAGTTTTCTTTTTTTCTTTTTCTTTTTTGCATGAGTATTCTTTATGATTATATTTCTAAATATATATGTTAATTGTTTTGGAATGTATTTTTTTAGAATTCTGATATGTTTGAGTTTACTTGAGGATGATGAAAATTTTGCTCTTATCTATTTCCTTTTCATTTCTAATGTTGGTATGAGACATGAAGTGATTTAAACTTTCATCGGCCTGTCTTCACATAATAAATATTTCACATAATCTCATTCTAAGGTGCACTTGCCTTTTGTCATTATTAGTTTAATATACAATATAAAAATTATAAATAATAAAATCTACTTTTCAGTGTTCATAAAAGATTTATGTATAATCCTTTGAAGAGACAAGAGTCAACTTTTTTTTAAATGCATGGGTGTTTATTAAAACTTTATTAACAATAATGATTATAATTAATTTTAAGAATCTAAAACGCGTTTTATAAAACTAAATTTGATAAAACTATCTCTAAACCGATCATTTAATAATAAAGATTAACTCGGTTATTAATTGAGAAGGTGGTATAAAATCTTCATTATTAATAATTTTGCTTTGCAAAACAATAAGAAGGATTTTTAAATAAAAATGTAATGTAAAAATTAAAATTAAAATAAATCTATTGAAGTTTACTTTCTAAATTAAAAAGGCCTCCCTCCAAATTTTTGCCTTAGCCCTCCAACCTATTGAGCCGGCCCTGTTAAAATGAAGAACGATAATAGTTTATCTATAATTATAAAGTTGCATGGATCACATATTTTCTCTTCCTGAGGGGAACTTCTCTCCATGGCAAAACTGATTTAGCTTGCCATGACATAGACTAGAAGCTATAGCTCAGGACAATGGCAGGCTTCGACGACAAATGATGCCCAATGAGGGCCATGCATGAGTTCCCAAGCAGCAAGACCAAACCAAGCTTTGAAACTCTTAAGATCTAGATTGCTAGCTAATCATTGCAACAATCTCTGAGACAGATCTAGATTAAAATTAGAAAGAATAGGCCAAGCTCCAACATTTTCAATCCTATTCTTAGCAGCAGCAGTAGTACATGAAAAGTCGGAAAAGTATTGATCTTAAATTGCAATCACTAGCTAGCTAGCTAGCGAGGACCTATATCAGATATAGTAACTTCATTCAGAGATTTCTCTGATGATTCTGGTTTAGCTTCAGCATATAATGGAGATGATGCTCCAGGATCATTTTTAATCAATCCTAATTCTGGATTTTCGACGGTTGTAGCGGCAAAAAATGCAGGTTGTGAGGGTGCTGGGAAGCTGCTTGCAGTGTACCCACTGAGCATCGTTGCAATCTCTGACATCTTAGGTCTATCTGCAGGAGCTTCTTGAACACATAGTAAACCGATGTGAATGCATTTCAGAACTTCATGTCTTGTCCACTGATCACCCAAGGTTGGATCAATCAACTCCAAACCAGTTCCATTTGCCCAATGTTGCCATGCCTGTGTAAATGTAAATTAAATGAATCATAAAATTAGTATATGTTCAATCTTCCATGCATTGATGATGATGATGATTTTAACAGGAATACTCTGAGTACAGCATACATACATAGCTTTGAAGATTCATCCCATTTCTGAAGCTTGAGTTTTTTTGACCGGCCACAATTTCTAGTACCAAGACACCAAAGCTATAGACATCGGATTTAGTTGAAAAGTTCCCTTTCTTAGCATACTCCGGTGCTATGTATCCACTTCATGGCATCAACAAACAAGAAATATGGTTTGTAAGTCTTCTGCCAAGGCAAGAACTAGAAGTACTAGGAAAAAATTATGCTTGCAAAGAAACTAAAACTGTCTGATTTGAGATCGAACTTAAAAAGTACTTACTAAGTACCAGCAATCCGATTAGTATTGCCTTGTGTTTGGCTTCCACCAAATAGTCTAGCCAAACCAAAATCAGAGATTTTGGGATTCATGTCCTCATCTAACAGGATGTTGCTAGCTTTCAAATCCCTGTGAATAATCCTAAGCTGAGAATCTTCATGCAGATACAGTAGTCCTCGAGCAATTCCAACAATTATTTTGTACCGTCTTTCCCATTCTAAAGGAAACCGTTTGGTCTGATCTGCATCACCCAAGCAATACAGTGTTATATATATATATATAAGTATATATATACACACACAGTTATACACAGAGAAGAGGAAATACTAGTTCTCAAATGATGAAGAGGAAAAAAAATGAAATATATATAATCATGCAATATCCTACCGAACAAAACTTTGTCCAAGCTCCCGTTGGGTAGGTATTCATAGACAAGTAGCTTCTCTCCATCTTCTAAGCAGAAGCCTAACAGCCTTATCAGGTTCCGATGCAACAATTTTGCAACCAACACTACTTCTGTTTTAAGCTCTTCCAGACCTTGCCCTGAGCTCCTTGCCAGCCTTTTAACAGCTATTTCTCGTCCATCGATGAGTTTACCCTAGACGTGTATATAGACTGGGCATTCAATATATAACATATATGGGGAGAGGAGAATTAATAGCATGCGTCATAGATGACGAGCAAAGAATTACCTTGTAAACAGGGCCAAAACCACCTTGTCCAAGTTTATATGAATCAGAGAAATTTTTTGTTGCAACTTGAAGTGTACTCAAATTCATTAAAAGTGATTCCATGCTCATTTCTCTATCTTCATGGGCTGCATCCTCTGTTATAGAGTAAAAATAATCGAGTTCAGATAGCAGAAAGCTTAGTTTTAGAAACTGCTTTATGCATGGCAGGTCATGGAAGGTCATTGAGCATGCAATTTTGTTTCATCTCCTAGTTTGTAGATAATTACATGAGATCAGGTCCTAAAGCATAAACAAATTGATCAGCTGTGATACATAACCTGAGTTGCCTACTCTTTTTCTTCTAGTGATTCTCCACAAGCAGCAGCCACATATTATCACAACCAATGCAATAGCTGCTGGGATGACCACCAAAACAACAATTTCTGATGTATTGTTCTTTCCTGCTCACACATAAGAATATATGAAATAGTTATTAATCATTCAGTCTACGAGGGATTTTACTTCCAAAATTCTAGAAGTTATTTCGAGGAATATTTCTGCCTTTCATTGAAATGATATTGCATTAGTCGTGGATTCAAAGAGAGCACCAAACATTACCAGCCTGACCACTTGTCTTTGCAGTTGGGGTAGTGCTAGTACCATTCTTCTCAGGCACTAGAGAAGGTGGTAATGGTGAGAGAAAGAACGAATACATCTCGTAACGCAGATTACAACTCTTAGAGAAAATGCGAGCTCCTACATGACTCGTATCAATAAGATAACTAATAAGCCCTTGCAGGCAAGTAAAGCAGCTTTTATCCGTCAAGTCCTTTGTGCACTGCACCATAGCATATAGATTGACATTTTCTGTGTGGGACGTAATCCCAATATAATATTTTGAAGGACTGGATGCAGCCTGAGATGAAATATTTTTGAGGAGGTTTACCAACTGACGATTGAAAAGGACCGTGTCTGTTGCTATATCCCCATTGTGTAACGTGGCTATTACAGCACTATCTGCAGTCGAGAAGAAACGCCAGGCTGAATACCTTATCGAACAATTATTATAAAACATGTAAGCTTCTATTCAGGTTAGGACAGCGGCTCCTGATCTCCATTGCTGCAATATTTGCACAAGCTTGGCAATCCCTGTCAGACTGCTCGGCTATGCAGTGTACGAGGCCATAAACCACATCAAGGTTTTGGCCGAAGCTAGTGATATTGAACCCAGAACTAAGAGAAGAACTGGNCAAGGTTTTGGCCGAAGCTAGTGATATTGTACCCAGAACTAAGAGAAGAACTGGAAACAAGGGATGCAATTGTACGATTCAGGTTTTGTTCAAAGACACTCCCAGAAGTGTAATTACTGGCAGTACTATTAGAGTCGACATAAGTCTTCTCAACTTGTGCTGCACTGCTGGAAATTAGTAAGTAAAGAAGACATGAGAATAAAAGCAAAAGAACAGCATCGACTGCAAAATGCTGCATGGTATGAATTGGGAAGGAGATTTGGGAAAGTAGAGGAGCTTTCGCAGAGGAAGAAGCTGATCGAATGATTTCTATTCTCAACAGTTTGGCACTATTAATATATATAAAATAATTAAAGACTCGTTAACTCTCGTACATATATATATATATATATTTATATAATACATGTGTGTATGATCAACAGATTTCGCGGTTTTAGATTGTCTGAAAGAGCTGAATTTTTTTCAAACAAGACAAATTAGATGATGCATGCATGCTGGACTGAAGTACGTCCATTCGGGTAAAACAAGCTAGCGACCGATTTAAATTGTAGGAGCAAAGACTAGGAAATCTTCAACATCGCAATAAAAATACAAACCTGTGACGTTAGAGACAGCCATAAAATCACTGTTAAGCCGGCCAAATAAAATAGACAAGGTACTATATGGACCAATTACTAACCCGGTCAACAAGGCTTGAAATAAAGAGAAGACCAAGGGCGACGTTTGATAGGCGTTACGTTATATTATATATATAAATATATATTTATATATAAATACACCAAACGGTCATATATATATATATATATGACCATTCAATTCGATCGAGCTCATGATAATTCAAAGAGAATTTAATTAGTTGAATCTGATGTGGGTTTAGCAAACAAAAAGTTGCTTNATTTATATATAAATACACCAAACGGTCATATATATATATATATATATGACCATTCAATTCGATCGAGCTCATGATAATTCAAAGAGAATTTAATTAGTTGAATCTGATGTGGGTTTAGCAAACAAAAAGTTGCTTCTGAAATGGAAATTAGATAGGGCTCGAATGTTCAAGACATGTGCATGCATGCATTTGGTTATCAATCTACATTTTTTCTAGCTGTGAAACGGTTGTGACATAAAATAAAGCCAAAGTAGGTCAAAAATCAATGGAGTAAACAAAATAGAGAGTACAATAGCTCTAACGCCCCTACCCTGAGGTTCAGGGAGTTAGTTTCTATCATCTAAAATCATTTCTCATAATACAATTATATATATAATGAATTCATAAAATATAAATTAATTTACTTGTTCAAACAAAATTTATATGTTCTTTCACAAGGACATCAAAGAAAGGCTTCAACATAACAAACTAAAATCTCCATAAAGACTTTAAATATCAACGTCTCAAAATACTCAAATCAACATACGTAATAAATTTACTGAATAGGAATCTTCAATAATTACTTGTATCCTTTGGCTCTTATTCTTTTACGATCATATAATAGCGCTCATGCTTCCTACTCTTGATTTCCAGCTGACCCATCAAATTAAATTATCTGAGAATATTGTGGAGATAAAGGGGTAAGTTATCAACAACTTAGTAAACAGAAAACATATATTAATACGTAAACATAAGCAGTAACATAATGCAAAATCAAAACATATTATCAAAAATATTTGAGCGACAATTCAAAAATATTCTTATTCAAATTCCTGTGTCATAACATAACAAAAATATCACATTATAACATAATTCTATGTTTAACCCTCATGGTAGGGTTGTGCAAACTCCAGTAGCCAACCGAGCAGAAACAGAAATAGAAATATTCTCCTTATTATTCTCAGAGTCCTAAGTATGCACACGGGATAAAGATCACACAGAAAACTACTTTATTTCCAAAGTGGATACACTAAAAACAGAAAAGTTGGTACCAACCCAAACAGAGGCAATAGTTTTNCTACCCTGAGGTTCAGGGAGTTAGTTTCTATCATCTAAAATCATTTCTCATAATACAATTATATATATAATGAATTCATAAAATATAAATTAATTTACTTGTTCAAACAAAATTTATATGTTCTTTCACAAGGACATCAAAGAAAGGCTTCAACATAACAAACTAAAATCTCCATAAAGACTTTAAATATCAACGTCTCAAAATACTCAAATCAACATACGTAATAAATTTACTGAATAGGAATCTTCAATAATTACTTGTATCCTTTGGCTCTTATTCTTTTACGATCATATAATAGCGCTCATGCTTCCTACTCTTGATTTCCAGCTGACCCATCAAATTAAATTATCTGAGAATATTGTGGAGATAAAGGGGTAAGTTATCAACAACTTAGTAAACAGAAAACATATATTAATACGTAAACATGAGCAGTAACATAATGCAAAATCAAAACATATTATCAAAAATATTTGAGCGACAATTCAGAAATATTCTTATTCAAAATTCCTGTGTCATAACATAACAAAAATATCACATTATAACATAATTCTATGTTTAACCCTCATGGTAGGGTTGTGCAAACTCCAGTAGCCAACCGAGCAGAAACAGAAATAGAAATATTCTCCTTATTATTCTCAGAGTCCCAAGTATGCACACGGGATAAAGATCACACAGAAAACTACTTTATTTCCAAAGTGGATACACTAAAAACAGAAAAGTTGGTACCAACCCAAACAGAGGCAATAGTTTTACACCCATGGTAAAGTCGAAACAAAACAGGAACAGAATATCATGCCAAAGGTTTTCAAAGGTCAAATCATATCATAACAGAACACAACATATTTAAATCATCATCATATAATCATGCACAAATTTTCATATTCACTCTTTTTGTACAGTTCGGAAATAGAATGCCAAAAATAACTCATGTTTACACCAGTCATGATAGAAAATATTTTTCTCTTCATAAATGGATTTCATGAAAATGCAGATAAAATAATTAATTAAATTTTCATTTCATAACAAAGCATGCATATTTTTTATAAAATCAACCTGAGTCCATTTGTTTTATGTAAAGTCTAACATAAGAATCTTACTTACCTAGACTTTTAAACTTCTCTAAATTTTCTCACAATAGTGCCAAGTGAATATAAATCGTCACCTATAAATAGGCCCGTAACTGGCATCAATTCTCGATCATGTGTGACTCTTTAATTAAGCATGTACTTTACAATTAAAAACCTGAAATGCTTAAATAACCCATACATCCTAAACCTAAAATTTTCTTTTTAGCCTTGCCCACTACAAAATATTATAGTGGTGTTCTGGTACAAATAAAAAAAATCAATCCAACTTAAAATCTAACCCATCATAAAATCGGCCCACTTAAGATATATAATTTTTGAAAAAACAATATAACACCAAGCTCGAGTTAAAATACATGCCTAACTTAATACTCTCTTAACATAACACCATAAAGATAATAAGCCCTGAAGTGGTTAAAGAAAAAGGGCATATATGTAATGTAATTTAAAGTCTCAAACTTCACATGTCTAAAATTGGCAATTGAGACCATTGGACTAGCTGACTTAAACACAAGACCAATATTTATAGAGCTTGAGAGATAGAGATACGCACCGAGAGGGATTTTACATGGAGGGAGGGGTGGAACCGAGAGCTGGAGAGGGTCTCATGTACGGTGCTGCGTGTGTGTATTGGATGGTTCACAGTGCACGTTGGTGGTTCTACGACTTGGTTGTGGGTGTCACCGGCTGCTAACTGCCAATTAGGGTGGTTAAAATCATTGGATATAAAAGGAGAGAGAGAGAGAGAGAGAATGTTAGGTTTGGATAGTGAGTTGAGAAGAAAGTTTAAAATTGAATAAAATATTGTTAAAATATTATTTTTGTTTTGGAATTTGAAAAGTTGAATTTTTTAATATATTTTATGTGAAAATTTATAAAAGTTATAATGATGAGATGAGATGAGATGAGATGAGATGAGATGGCTTGAGAGTATTTCTCAATCTAAACTAAGCCATTCAACATGAGGGAGAGTACGTGGGTGACTTACTGTACTCTTGTCAGTCAAAGTTAAAAGTGGATCCAAGTTGTTTCCGTTGTGCAATGGTGGTCAAATGGAGGAGGGTGGCCGCGACTTTTTGGCTCATGGGGAGAAAGCAAATGCCCTGTTTATAGGTGCAAGAAACAGGGGAATGTGGAGGCTTTCATGGCTCCTTGGCTGTTCCTATACGGTGGTTCAAGGTTGGGCTACGATGCACGATCAGCAAATGGCTGGCAGCTTGTAGAGGGGTGTCGCTAAACACAAGGAGCTGTGGTTTACAGTGGATCTGGTGAGTTGCTTGCCCTATTTTTAGGTGGAGTAAAACAGAGGATATCAATGGCTTCCATGGCTCTCAGTCTACAATGGCTCTAATGGTGTAGGGTGGTTGCTTCTGGCAGCAGTATGGGTGGCAATTTTGTAGGCGCAAGGACCGTGAGATCGAGGGCAGCACGTGTTTACATCTTTTATGGGTGTGTCCGTTAAGCAATCGTGTGTGGCAGTGCAAGGTGTTGTGAAGCTGGTTGTTGGCAAGAGGTGCAAGACAAAGACAAAAGAGAGAGGCAATGGCTGGGGTAGGGCTTGGGCAGTGAAACTCACAGATAAATAGAAAGAGAGACGTCTACGTGTTGGGTGCAAAGAAGTAGGAAAAAAAAACGTGGGAGAGTGAAGTAATTGCTGAGAAGAGAGATTTTTTAGAGTGTATAAATCGAAGTGGCTTGAGAAGGGGATGAAATTGTGAGAAGAAAACTGACGGGGAGGAGAGAAATATGGCGGGTATAAAACTGAAAAACCGACGGGAGAAAGAATGAGAGAAAAAAGAGAAGTGAAATTCACCTACTAAAACGACAACGTTATATAGGCAGGTTGGGCTCTCTGTGGCCTAGAGCAAGATTGGGTCTCGATGTTACAATAGCTCTAGCATGGAAACCTTTCAAAGGTTTTTTGAAAAGTACACGTGAAGGTACTCATGAAGAAAGACAACTATTAAAAAGTAAAAGCACCCCAGTTAAGGGTGTAAGAAAAAATCAGTGAATTGATAAACCGGACTGGACCGGACCAAATCGGTAGGATTGGTCCGGTACCAAGTTTGGTTTGGTCAGATACCAGTTTTATTTTTCTTAAAACCAGTCAAAATCGGTCAGGTTTTGATTTTTCTTTTTTTAAAACCGGACCGGTTCATATATATTATAATTTTTTATATTATATATAATTTTTATATATAATATATAATTATATATAAAATAGTTTTGTATTATATGATAAATTACTAATTAATATAATATTAAATTTTAAAATCTTATATCACTATAATCTATTGTATTAAGAGTTATACTAATATTATATCACTATATATTATAATATACTATAACATATTATCACTAGAGTATTATATACTATAATATACTATTATATAATATATAATATAATATATTAAAATTAAAAAATCGGACCAAACCGGACCGGAAACGGTAAAATTGAAAATACCGATTTAGGAGAGTAATCGATGTAGAATCGATTTTTGAAAATACAAAATCAGTACATACTAACTCGGTCTCAAATTTTATCCAAAATAAGACTAAACCAAAATCGGCTACACCCATAACCCTAACCATGTCAAAATCACAGTATATTGTTTGAAATCGTTAACAATGCTATTTTTCTTTTTTCTTTTTTTTGGCCCTCCGAAGATCGACTTTCTAGAAAGTCACCTATCCTAATATATACTATTTTGTCTAACTACGCTTAACTAAAAATTAATGTTGATGGGATCCGATGGATTAGTATTATATAATCTCGATAAGAAAAACAAATATTTATGAATGAAGATAGAATTATTTGTGAAGGCAGAATGTGAAAATTTATTTATTTTGACAAGAAATAATAATTTTAAAATGAAAAATAAATGACCACAAATAACTGTTTTTCTTACCGTGAGTCAAAGATAAAAAAGAAAATAAAAATTCTTCGTTCCAATTTCCTACAATATTTATCAAATAATTAATGACGTTTAATGGGGCAAGCTAGCTATAATAACCACTAACTGCATGACCAATTAACCTAAAAGAAGTTGTCAGTACTGAACTACTTAATTAATTGAAACTGTCAACAAAGCCAATTTATATAATAAGAATCCTAAACACCATTTTAACGTTAAAAATAAATTAATAGAAGTAGTTCTCATCAATTGTTTATAACGGTTACAACCATTAGGGACAATATATAAGTCAGGAACATTATATACACAGCTAGAGACGGCCAGAACCAGCTGCTAGTGCGAGCTAGCATGCACATGCATGCATGGTCCAACGCCTTGCATTAGTTCACAGAATATGTCAAACATATATATGCTTCTCATCAACATGAGATACATAAACAAAAAGTTAAAAAATGAAATAATTAAATCCATATACATCATTTTCATTAATTTGAAGAGCAATATTAATTTACTCTTCATTATAAATAATATCATTTCTAATCACATAATATATAAGCAAGCAGTCACTGAAAATTAATCATGTCTGGCATTAACAAATAAAATCAAAGATGACCAAAATTAAAATCAGCAAGGCCGGCTCTTCCATTAGGCGGCTTAGGCAGTTGCCTAAGGCCTCTAGGGGAAGAAATGCCTCCAAAAAAATCTCAAAGAAAGAAAAAAAAAAAAAGTCATAATTAGAAAAAATTGAATACGTCCATGAGAAAATATCAAAAGAATCAAATAGATTTTATGTAATTGGTTATCCTTTGAATTATCATATTTCTATTTTCTTCTAAAAACTAAACTTTTATTGAACTTTTCTTGGTTTATAGGTTTTTCTTTCTTTTTTGTTGCATGAGTATTATTTTTTATTATATTTCTATATATATGTTAATTTTGGATTTATTTTTTTAGAATTCTATTATGTTTGAGATTACTTGATGATGATGAGAATTTTGCTCTTATCTATTTCCTTTTCATTTCTAATATTGTTGGTACTGAGACATGAAGTGATATAAATTCTCATCCTATCTTCACATAATAAATATTTCATATAATCTCATTCTAAGGGTGCACTTGCCTTTTGTTATTATTAGTTTAATATACAGTATAAAAATTATAAATAGTAAAATCTACTTTTCAGTGTTCATAAAAGATTTCTGTATAATCTTTTGAAGAGACAAGGGCCAATTTTTTTTTAAATGCGTGGATTGTTTATTAAAACTTTATTAACAATAATGATTATAATTAATTTTAAGAATCTAAAACACATCTTGTAAAATTAAATTTGATAAAACTCTCTCTAAACCGGTCATTTTTTAATAAAGATTAAGTCGGTCATTAATTAAGAAGGTGGTATAAAATCTTCATCATTAATAATTTTGCTTTGTAAAACAATAAGAATGATTTTTAAATAAAAATGTAATGTAGAAATTAAAATTAAAATAAATCTATTGAATTTTACTTTCTAAAATTAAAAGGGCCTCCCTCCAAATTTTTGCCTTAGCCCTACAACGGATTGAGCCGGCCCTGTTAAAATGAAAGAACGATATTAGTTGATCTATAATTATAAAGTTGCATGGATCACTAATTTTCTCTTCCTGAGGGGAACTTCTCTCCATGGCAAAACTGATTTAGCTTGCCATGGCATAGACTAGAAGCTATAGCTCAGGACAATGGCAGACTTCGACGCCAAATGATGCCCAACCAATGAGGGCCATGCATGGGTTCGCAAGCAGCAAGACCAAACCAAGCTTTGAAACTCTTAAGATCGACTGTTTTGGTTAATAAAATGGGCATTCTCATATTTAAGTAAAATCTTGAAGATTTAAGGCCATATATATGGGTAAGGATCAGGAAAATCTTGAAAATTCGAGGCCACTGATTCTTCTGGTATCACACGTGCATGGACTACCCTACATGCAGTGAGTCTCAAGTGTCGGTCGTTCAGTGGCATTTCTTATGAAAACCAAAGGGACTGTCAGCTAGGGGAGCCATGCATACAATTTTTAAGATGGTATAAGGAGTAAATTGAGCAATTCCGAGCTATAACCAACCCAAAAAGAATACACGGTGGAGGACGAGGGAAGCAGAGGGAGAAGCCTAGCTGGAGGATTTCTCTATGTCAAGAACACCACTGTTTTCAGATCTTCTCAATTACTTCACTACTATTCACAAACTATTTCAATATTACTATTTTAGATGATCTAAGATACTCTTAACATCCAAATGGACTTAATTATCTGAAATAGTTGCTCCAACAGCTCACTTTCCATCCTTCATGCTAAAACAAGCTGTAGTTATTTTTTTTTTTCCATAGAAAATTTCAGAGCTTCCCTTAGATCTAGCTTGTAATTGCAGAGCCGTGTTTTCAGAGTAACCTGGGGTTACATAGGGAACCATATGCTCTAAATGATATGTTTGACTATTTACTCTTAACTTAGAAACAGAACTTAGTAAAAGAATCTTCTGAACACAAAAGGGCATTCTTTTCTTTCTGTAATATTCTTTACATTAATGATAAATTAGGATTTTACGTAAAGTAATTTATAAGTTTTGGTACAACACTACATAAATGTTGACAAAACCAGGTATGCGTAAGATTAGGTAAGAATTGCGTCGTTGTTGGATCTTGTCAAAGTAACCAAAGATGGGATATTTCCGACACAGCTCGCAAAGTTCTCCTTGGATGTCTCATGCATAATCATGATATGGGGTTTTTGCTTCACCGGTCTTGTGTATTGAATGAGAAACTAGCTCTGTGTAATGATCAGAATTGAATGAGAATCTGCAAGGTGATGTTAATGCATGTGAATTAATTCCTCTTCTTCGCATTCTCTGATTCCAATTTCCATCACTTCACTTGTTGAAGAGCCCAAAACATCACAACAATGCCTTCTTGGAGCCTGCAACTAAAATAGAAGAGAATAGGGATCAGGAACCAGTAATAGCAATGATTTCAAGGTATTCTAAGTACCCATAATTGATTAAACTCAATATGTCAGAAATACCCGTTTAACATGAAGGTCTAGCTTATGTGAGAATACTCTGATTTCCTGCAGTTTCCTTGGAGAGCCCATGTCATTTGAGCAATTTACAAACAACTTCTTGTAAGTGCTGTTGATTCCATCCCAACTGGAAGATATAGTATCTAGAAAGAAAATGGTAGGTCTGAGACAAGGGTCGGGATGGAGTTCTCTTGTATTAAACATATAGACTCCTCCCGGAACATTTCCTTTTTTCCACTGCCAGAATGTCTCTTGCACATGAAGAACATCTGGCAAAAACATATGGTTTGGGAATATTTGAACAGCATAACCCCATGACACAGAAATGGTCCATGAAAACCATTTATCATAACAGATTGTTTGTTGTAAGATCCTCTGGGAATCAACATTTGCTGCTTCAAATAAATGTGTTATAGCTTCAGTGGTTGTCATGTTTGGGAAGATTGGGCGCATGTGATCCAGGTGATGCAGGGATACCAAGGGTGTCACTGGATGTGCAGCCAACAGACCAAACATATCGCCTCTGATATCGACCTTGAATTTCACAAACCAGGGAAAAAAATGCAGAAAGACTGGCATGTTAAATTATATTTCTAATAATGTCACAAGATTTCCCAAATTATGAACTCCTCCTTTTCTTTTTCTTTTTTTTCTTTTTTTTTTTTTTTTTTTTTTTT